>JAQGBX010003231.1:0-17880 GCA_034698745.1 Megaphyllum sjaelandicum
GCAATGTAGCCGTGTTATGCATGGGTGCAAACGTACAAGAAGCTCAGAAGTCATTTGTTGTGTAGCTATCGATGATTAAATGTTGCAAATGGAGCCATCAAACTAATTTTAAGAAGCCCTACAACTTTCTGATTGACGTTTTCTTCGTAGCTATTACCGTTTAAGAGATAGGACCTAAAGACTCTTGAAATGGGCCTTGGGGGCCATATGTTTTGGGCACCATTAAATTCAGCACCCAAATTGTTCCTATATGTTCCCCTCATCAGATTTTTCATTTTTGCACCCATTCTGGAGATCCATTCTGGTTTGGGATGATCTACCAGAGTCTTAAATTTCTCACATGTCCATAGATGATGCTTTCATGAATTCAAGACATGTTTTTAATTTAAAATTTAGGCGTGGGGACAATTTATGAATTATTTTTGCGAGTTTAATAGGTGGTGAAAAATGTGCTGAAAATATTTAATTTTGTTTGTTTTAATTTTTCTGTCCAGAATTAACCTCTGGCAGAACCCCCGAGTAGGACGCGGAAAGTCCAGAAATGGCCAAAAAAAATTTGGCCTACTGACCAAAGTAGTGACCCGTTGCGAGGAAATGACCCAAATGATCCGAATGACCAAAGATAAAGATGTTCATGGCCAGAAATTGTCATCTCACATTTTTAATATAAGACACTACCGGTGCTACTGGATTTTAAGAAATTGAACACGATTGGCTGTTTATTAACATTCCTCACAAGTTATTATTGCTACAGCAAACGCACTTCCCATTTTATGATAAGTATGATTTCGATATAACACTTATATTTGATCTCGTATTAAAAACAAAAATTGGATTTTTTTTGTGTTTTTTGGCAATAAAAAAGTGCTGTTGAAAAAAGCAGCGAGCCCAGCTCCGCTTTCTTGTTGGCACGTTGATTTTAAAACAAAAAAAAATAGTTATTTAAATAATTTTGTCAAACGTTTCTTTGTATGTCGCCAGCAAGTCGTGCTTGACAGTCGCTCCTCCGCACACGATGATGACCACCGGACCGGATTCCAAGAGAAGACCCTCCTTGTAGGCCTCGCGGACGATGCCGGAGTATCCTGCCGCGAGTCCCGCTCCGCAAGATGGTTCGACCAGGTATCGATGATGATCTGCGGAAGAAATACCAAAGCAAAGGTGGTAAGTTTACTGATGGTAGGGTACTGAGTTGAATTGAATTGAAGATTGAGATGACCCGGCACAACTGGCCGTACTGTCACTAGGACCGGATGGTCCGCTGTAACTGGTGGAAAGTTAGCACAGGGTTCCCCCAGATTTGGAAAAGTCAGGGAACTTGAAAATGACCGGGAAAAGTCAGGGAAGAATGGTTTATTTTGAAAAAAAGTCAGGGAAATTCAACGCAGTCACGGCGATCCAAATTTAATACTTCTATGCAAGGCCCATTTTCCGAGTAGAAATATGCAAAAAATGTCCACATTTTCGGAGTACAGATTTGCAAAATTTTCTACCTTTTCTAAGAACAAATTTGCTATATTTTCCACCTTTTCTCAGTTCATATTTGCAAAATTTTTAACCTTTTCTAAGTACAAATTTGCAAAAATTTCCACCTTTTCTGTGTACAAATTTGCAAAATTTTCCACGTTTTGCGAGTTCAAATTAGCAAAATTGGCCACGTTTTCCGAGTACAAATAAGCAAAATTGGCCACGTTTTCCGTGTAAAAATTTTCAAAATTCTCTTGGTTTTCTGAATACAAATTTTCCACATTTTCCGAGGACAAAATTGCAAAATTTCTCACTTTTTCGAGCACAAATTTAAAAAATTTCTATGTTAAGTTTCAAAATTGTCGTTAGTAAATTAAAAAAAGAAATATTTTCTAGTTACAATTTTGGAAAATGTCAATTTTTCGCGTTGTCATTGGTCAGGGAAATTTATTTTGAAACCTGGAAAAGTCAGGGAAGTTAAAATTGAAATTTTTTAGGGAACCCTGGTACTGTCACTTGGACCGGATGGCCCGCTGTAACTGGTGGAAAGTTAGTACAGAGTTCCCCCAGATTTGGAAAAGTCAGGAAACTTGAAAATGACCGGGTAAAGTCGGGGAAGAATGGTTTATTTTGAAAAAGTCAGGGAAGTTTAACGCAGTCATGGCGATCCAAAATTAATACTTCTACATGGTTATCTCAGGGCCCATTTTCCCAATAGAAATTTGCAAACATTTTCCGCATTTTCCAAGCACACATTTTCAAAATTCTCTGGGTTATCTGAGGACAAAATTGCAAATATTCCCACTTTTTCCCCACTATTTCCACATTTTCCGAATACAAAATATTCCTGCAATTTTTTTTTTTTTAATTTTCTAATTTTTTTCATTTCATTTTATAAAATTTCCATTTTTCAATTTTCCACGTTTTCGGAGTACAGATTTGCAAAATTTTCCTCGTTTTCTGAGTACACATTTACAAAATTTTCCTCGTTTTCAGAGTACAAATTGGCAAAATTTTCCACGTTTTCCAAGCACACATTTTTAAAATTCTCTGGGTTATCTGACGACAAAATTGCTAATATTCCCACTTTTCCCCACTATTTCCACATTTTCCAAATACAAAATTTTCCTGGAATTTTTTTTTTTTTAAATTTTTCCATTTTTCAATTTTCCACGTTTTCGGAGTACACATTTGCAAAATGTTCCTCGTTTTCAGAGTACAAATTGGCAAAATTTTCCACGTTTTCCAAGCACACATTTTCAAAATTCTCTGGGTTATCTGACGACATAATTGCAAAATTTTCCATTTTTTTTTCTACGTTAAATTTTAAAATTGTCGTTAGTCAATTTTAAAAAATTATTTTCCACTGTCAATTTTTCCCTTTGTCATTCATCAGGGAAATTATTTTAAAACCTGGAAAAGTCAGGCAAGTTGAAAATGAAATTTCTGGGAGAACCCTGTAGTAAGGTACTGTTGCCTACCTAAAAATTGATGACAAGCGTCCACTGCCTCCTTGTCGCTGACCAATCGAGATATGATGGGATGCTCGTCGTTCAAGGCAATTTCCACTGCCCTCTCGCACACTGTCTTGGCACCCAAACAGTAAGCGATGCTGGAAACAAAATGGACGTTTTAAAGATCGGTCAAGTCCAGTCGGATCTCGGTAAGTTTCGGTGCACTTAGAAGCTAGATCACTAACCTGGTCACTTTAGGCAGCGTAATTAATTTCTTGGCTACGAGGCTGCCGTGGAAGCTGGCAGCGCCCTCTGTCTCCATGGCGATCACGGGGACATCCTCCCAGCCACACTTGTTCAAGCCCTGGTCAAGGAAAAATGTCAAGATTGTTAAAAGATGGTCTGAAAGAATGGCGAGAACTATCCTACTGGTCACGAGATGGTAGGCTAACTTTTAGGGCACTTTTCTAGTGTTAGAACTTGCTTAATGATGGTCGATGAACAGAAGTTCAATTTAGTGAAGATAGTGACTTAGTGACCCCAGACCTGGAAAACCTGGAAAAGTCAGAGAACTTGAAAATGACCTAGAGTCAGGGAAGAATGGTTTATTTTGAAAAAGTCAGGGAAATTCAACGCAGTCACGGCGATTCAGGGCCCATTTTCCGAGTAGAAATGTGCGAAAAAATTCAACATTTTCGGAGTACAGATTTGCAAAATTTTCCACCTTTTACGAGTACAAATTTGCAAAATTTTCCACGTTTTCCGAGTACAAATTTGCGAAATTTTCCACCTTTTCCGAGGACAAATTTGCACAAATTTCCACGTTTTTTGAGTTCAGGCTAGCAAAATTGTCCACGTTTTCCGAGTTCTAATTAGCAAAATTGTCCACGTTTTCCGAGTACAAATTAGCAAAATTGCCCACGTTTTCCGTGTACAAATTTTGAAAATTCTATTGGTCTTCCGAGTACAAATTTTCAACATTTTCCGTGTAAAATTTTCAAAAATTCTCTTGGTTTTCCGAGTTCAAATTTTCCACATTTTCTGAGGACAAAATTGCGCTATTTCTCACTTTTTCCGAGCACAAATTGTTAACATTTTTCGAATACAATTTTTTTTTAAAATTTAAAAAAAATTCTTTGTTAATTTTCAAAACATGAGGACGTCGTTTTTGAATGGCAAGTAAGGAGGCAGGCAGCATGGCATAACAGCGCTGTCCTTAGTGATTGCCAGATTGCGAGAATTCAGGGGGCTATTTCGACGCACTTCATTAATGTTATCACGAATGCATTTTATAAAACTTGCGCGTTATTTTGTCGTTTTGTTGAGATTGACGTGTAATTTAATGCGAATTTGTTCAATCTAAACCCCTCTATAAGATGGCAATCACCACGAACAAATCACCACGTATTTTTCGGGGATTTTGAACTCCATTAAAATAAAAAATGATGAAATTAAGAGATCATAAATGCTACCACGAATTCTTTTATAAAAGTGCAGTTCTTCTGATGTCGTTTAGTGGAGTTTAAAGCATTAGTTGACCTTTAAATTGTTGAAACTAGTTCTAGAAAAGATGGCAATCACTACGAGCATAGGTGTTATACCGTGCAGCCTTCTTATATCTTTTTCGGGGATTTTTCACTCCATAAAAATGAAAAATTATGAAAAAAAAATCAGAAATGCTATCACAAATTCTTTTATAAAAGTTTAGTTTTTCGGATGCCGTTTAGTTGAGTTTAAAGCATTAGTTGACATTCAATTTGTTGATGCTAATTCCAATAAAAGAAGGCAATCACTACGAGCATTGGTGTTATACCGGGCTGCCTTCAAATTGTTTTCGGGGGTTGAAAATCCACAACAAATTAAATGTATCTAAATAAATAGTTCATGAATATTATCACGATAAAATGCAGAATTTTTTACGTATTGTCTAGTTGGAAACACTGAGTTGAAAGTAGTTCTTTTAAAATGAAACTAATTCCATAAAAGATGGCAATTACTACGAGCATTGGTGGTATACCGTGCTGCTGTCTCATATATTTTTCGGGGGTTTGAAATCCATAAAAAATTAAATATAACTAGATAAATAGTTCATGAATATTATCACGATTTCTTTTTGTAAAATTTATCATTTTTAACGTATTGTCTAGTTGGAAACACTGAGTTGAAACTAGTTATTTAAAATGAAACTAATTCCATAAAAGATGGCAATCACTACTAGCATCGATGTTATACCGTGCTGCCGTCTCATATCTTTTTCGGGGGTTTGAAATCCATAAAAAATTAAATATAACTAGATAAATAGTTCATGAATATTATCACAATTTCTTTTTAAAATGTATCATTTTTAACGTATTGTCTAGTTGGAAACACTGAGTTGAAACTAGTTCTTTAAAATGAAACTAATTCTATAAAAGATGGCAATCACTACGAGCATCGGTGTTATGCCGTGCTGCCTTCACATGTTTTTTTCGGGGGTTTCAAATCTATAAAAAGTTAAATATACACCGTAACTAGATAAATAGTTCATGAATATTATCACAATTTCTTTTATAAAATGAGGCATTTTTTATGTATTGTTCAGTTGGAAACACTGAGTTGAAACTAGTTCTTTAAAATGAAACTAATTCCATTAAAGATGGCAATCACTACGAGCATTGGTTTTACGCCGTGCTGCACACGTTTTTTTTTTCGGGGGTTTGAAATCCATAAAAAGTAAATATAACACAATAAATAGTTCATGAATGTTATCACGATTTCTTTTGTAAAATGTAGCATTTTATACGTATGGGTTAGTTGGAAACACCGAGTTGAAACTAGTTCTTTAAAATGAAACTAATTCCATAAAAGATGGCAATCACTTCGAGCATCGGTGTTACGCCGTGCTGCCTTCTCACCTTTTTCAGGGGGTCTGAAATCCATAACAAGTTCAATATACAATGTAACCAGATGAATAATTCATGAATATTATCACGATTTCTTTTATAAAATGTAGCATTTTTTACGAGTGGTCTAGTTGGAAACACCGAGTTGAAACTAGCTCCCTGAACGATGGCAATCACTACGAACATCGGCGTTATGTGGTGATGCCTTCAGAAATATTTTCAGGATGTGTTATGACTTTCAATTCGGTGAAACTAAATTAGCATTTAGAAGTACCATTTCAGGCAGATGTTTAGAAATGTCATTGACCCTTACCAGAATGGTGCCCAGCAGCAGTCCGGCGCCTCCTACGGCCACCACGATGCATCGAGGCTTGACCCCTCCCAGTTGATCCCTTATTTCGGTGACCATGCTCACGTAACCCTGCCTGCAAAGAACAAAAAAATATTTGAGATTCTGCAATACCTTTATGGCCTTATCGCTTAGGGGCCATTCCAAAAAGGACGTCCACAAAACGTTTGCGCAAAACTGGACTCCCCCTACCCCCCTGTCCGCATTGTGTCCGGTCAATCAGGACCACCACCCTCTCTACGATTCTTACGTCCAAAACTTCATAAAAAATAGTATTCGGGAAAATTTTGAAAGTTTTGCAAATTTGTACTCTGAAAAGGTTGAGAATTTTTCCGAATTGGTCCTAATTAAGAATCTGTTGGAAATTTTGGACAAAGTTGCAACTTTATATCCTCCAGAAATTAAACGCTGTAAAAATTTGTAAAGATGACCCTCGGAAAAGGGTTGCAAATTTTGCGAGTTTATATGCTCGATAAAAAAAGAAAAAGTTTGCAAAAAGTTTTTACCGAGAAAATTTGAAAGTTAATTTGCAAATGGACAGTGCGCTTTTAATTTCTGAGTTTTCCAGGTTTTCCAGGACTGCAATGGCCCCTTATCGTAAATTGGACTTACCAAACGAGCGGATGGTTAAACGGAGGAACGTAGGTGTTACCTGAAAAAACAAAAAAATGCATGTAATTGACCCAAAAGAACCAAACAAATGTTCGTAACACGATTGTATGGAATTTTGTATCAACTCTTACTTAACATAACTTGCAGGGTGCAGCCACAACATTTTCATTTTCAATTTCCCTGACTTTTCCCTGCATGACTAAAATCCAAAATTCCCTGCCCAAAACTTACTCGTTAATGCGTATCATTTTTTTTTTTTTGTAATAATGAAAAATAAAATAACAATTGCAATGAGAAGCTAATTGTCAAAACACTAGATTTTGTTACGAGTCTAGCTGAAGAGGATTGAGGATTGAGCTGCTAGCAGACTGAGTGCACAAATAGCATTTGGCTTTTATTTGGGGAAATTTTCCTGACCACTCACAAATTTCCATGACTTCCATGACCTCTTTTTTCCCCTGATTTTTCCCTGACTTCAATGATTTTGCTCTTATTTGGGGACATTTTCCTGACCACTCACCAATTAATTTCCCTGACATTTCCATGACTTCCATGACCTATTTTTCCCCTGACTTCAATGATTTTGCTCTTATTTGGGGAAATTTCCCTGCCCACTCATACATTTCCATAAGATTTCCATGACTTCCATGATCTCTTTTATTCCCCTGACTTCAATGATTTTGCTCTTATTTGGGGAAATTTCCCTGCCCACTCATACATTTTCATGAGATTTCCATGACCTCTGTTTTCCCCCTGATTTTTCCATGACTTCCCTGATTTTACTCTTATTTGGGAGAAGTTCCCTGACCACTAGCAAATTTCCCTGACATTTCCATGACTTCCATCACCTCTTTTTTGCCTCTGATTTTTCCCTGACTTCAATGATTTTGCTCTTATTTGGGAGAATTTCCCTGACCGCTCACAAATTGACTTCCATGACCTCTTTTTTTCCCCTGATTTCAATGATTTTGCTCTTATTTGGGAAAATTCCCCTGACCACTCACAAATTTCCATGACTTTCATGACCACTTTTTCCCCTGACTTTCCTGACCTGTGGCCACCCTGATAAGGCTATACGTTACCTGGTTGTTCGGCAATTCTGTAAGCTTCCTCGTTGGCCTCGTCAAAGTCCTTTCCGTGCACTATGACCTGCGCCCTCAGCGCCTTCAGTTGTTTGATGGCGTCTTTGGGGGTCGAACTGGGGATGACCACAGTGGCCGGGATGCCCAGTTTACGGGCCGAGTAAGCGGTGGCCAAACCGGCGTTGCCCCCGGAAGCGGTGACCACGCAACGGGTGCCGGTCTCGTAACTCTGGAACAAGAAAATTATTGGACGCCACGTTTATCGTTTGAACTTTGAACTTTTCAACCTTTCAAACGTTTTTAGATGCATTTTCACGACCCGATAAAACTCGAAGCTAATGAAAGTGAAAACTAAAGTTATCTCGAGTTGAATGTGTTATAAAACCAAAAAATAGGAAACCATGGCGTTTAATCAGCGATTAGGACACGCAATAAAGAAAAAAACTGAAAAGATTAATCTCTCGAAATTACTCTATTTTACGCAATGTCATGTCATTTTCGGTCATCGCTGAGAAATGTCAAAGTTTAATATTTATATAATTTAAATAGAAAGTTTTGATTCTGTTGTTTCTTGCCGTAATCAACAAACCAAAAACTAAAAACTCCAAACTTGAAACTTTTCTGGTTTAATTGTGGCAACGAAAAAAAAAATGGCGTAGCAAACTGATAGCCACAGCTCGATCAAGGGTCATTGAACTGGTCAGTCGGGAAGTATTCGTGCTTAACAGTCCAGCTGACTATTGGTCATTGAACTGATCTGTTGACTGTTGAGGTCAGTCTGAAGTATTCGTACTACAGTAACTATTAACGGATGATAGCCAAGGTCATGGACAATTGATCATTGAACTGGTCAGTCGGGAAGTATTCGAAATAACTATTAACGCATGATAGGCCATTGCATGGTTAACGGATGATAGCCGCAGTCATTGGCCATTGAACTGATCTGTTGGGAAGTATTGGAACTGACTACAGTCATAGTCATGAACAACCGATTCAGTCCAGCTGACCATTGGTCATTGGGAAGTAATTCGTATACTAACTATTAACGGATGATAGCCACAGTCATTAGTCATTGAACTAATCTGTTGGGGTCAATTCAATTCAATTCTGGTCAATCGAGAAGAATTAACTATTAATTACGGACGATAGCCACAGTCATTGACCATTGGCCATTGAGGGATGAGAGCCACAATCATGAACAACCGATATTCAGTCCAGCTGACCACTGCAGTGGTCATTGAAGTAATCTTTTGGGATCAATTCAATTCAATTTGGGCCAATCGAGAAGTAGGCTATTCGTGATATATCTATTAAAGGATGATAGCCACAGTCATGGACCATTGGCCATTGAACTGTCCCGTGGCCGTGGCACCTCTGCCGTCCAGCAGTCTTCGTTTGATCTCCGATTCAGTCCAGCTATGACCATTGGCCATTGGCCAATATGGAGCATATTGAACTGGTCAGTCGGGAAGTATTCGTTCTAACTATTAATGGATGATGGCCAGCCACATGCAGTCATGGCCATTGAACTGTCCAGCTGACCATTGGTCGTTGAACTGATCAGTGGGGAAGCATTCGCACTACTATATAATATTAACGGATGATAGCCACGGTACTTCATGGGCCATTGGTCATTGAACTGGTCAGTCGAGAAGTAATTCGTACATAACTGTCCTGCTAGCTGACCATTGGTCATTGAACTGGTTAGTCGGAAAGTATTCGTGCTTAACAGTCCAGCTGACCAATTGATCATTGAACTGATGATCTGTCGGGAACTATTAACGGATGTGATAGCAACAGTTATGATGGACCATATCGACCATATCGAACTGACCTTCTGGATGAAGTGTCCCATGCCCCTCAACTTGAAGGATCCAGAGGGCTGACAATTCTCGCATTTGAGGTAGACGGGCAATCCCACGATCTCGCTCAGATGAGTGCTCTCCACGAACGGTGTCTCGATGTGAAATGGCTTGGAGGCCTTCAAGCAGTTCTTGTTGATGTCCTTGTTGTTGTTGTTTTCCATGACTTTTTAGACTTTTCTCTCTCTTCTGGTTCCTGTTTTTGTTCAGTTTCTGTTTGTTCAGCAACCAGATTGCTCGGCTCGGTTCGGCTGGCTGGCTGGCTGGCTCTCTCTTCAGAAAGTGGTCTTCGCAACTCTGGATGGCCTCTTCAAATACTCTCCTCTTCAATGACAAATCAGTCATTAAATCGATTTTATTGACTACATAAAAGCCACGCGATCTCTCGATCAAAGTTCGAGAGCGTTTCTACACAATTTCGTATATCGATAAAAATAAAAGTGGAAACTTGTGTCGAGTGGCCTGCACACGTACTTCCCAAATTTGCTAATTTTATTGCTAAAAATGACGTCCGGACATCAGGCCATATGGATGAAATTGGAAACTCAAACTGACCGCTGAACTGACCTTCAAAAATTATCTGATTTCAGGGAATTTGGACGCTAGATTTACTTGGTTTTAATATTTTTTTCTTCAAAAGGTCCAACTAGAGATATATGAGATTTACACAGAAATTCAAGTAAAACCTGGAAAAAGTGACCCCCTTCGAATGGTGACCACCTAGCGTTTATGTTGACCACTTTTTTTCTAAGTGTTTTATTTCATAGCGTACATTAAATTCCTTCATAAAAATTATCTGTATAACGACCACCTGTGTATAGTGACCAACAACGCATTTTTTTGGTGGTCACTCTTAACAGGTTTTACTGGTCACTCTCAACAGGTTTTACTGGTATAGTAAAACCTGGAAAGTGACCACATTTTTATGTTGACCACTATTTAGTGGTTTTTTTCTAAGTGTTATTTTTTTTTCTATTGTACATTAATTAATTTCCTTCATAAAAATTATCTGTATGTAGCGACCACCTGTGTATAGTGACCAACAATGCATTATTTTTTGGTGGTCACTCTTTAGTAGGTTTTACTGATATAGTAAAACCTGGAAAAGTGACCACGTACTTTTTATGTTGGCTGCTTTTTAGTGTT
The DNA here is from genome assembly GCA_034698745.1 of Megaphyllum sjaelandicum. Taxonomy (NCBI): domain Eukaryota; kingdom Metazoa; phylum Arthropoda; class Diplopoda; order Julida; family Julidae; genus Megaphyllum; species Megaphyllum sjaelandicum. Next base: position 10,855 of record JAQGBX010003231.1, read on the forward strand.
TTTTTTACTAGTGTACATTAATTTCCTTCATAAAAATTATCTGTGTAGCGACCACCTGTGTATAGTGACCAACAATGCATTTTTTTGGTGGTCACTCTTTAACAGGTTTTACTGGTATAGTGAAACCTGGAAAAGTGACCACATTTTTATGTTGACCACTTTTTAGCGTTTTTTTGTAGCGTACATTAAATTCCTTCGTAAAAATTCTCTGTGTAATGATTACCTGTGTATAGTGACCAACATCGTCTTTTTTTTTTTTTTTTTTTTTTTGGGGGTAACTCTTAACAGGTTTTATTGGTTAATTTTCAGCGTTTAAAACTTGCGGAAAACACGATGTAATTTTTTTTTTTTTTTAGTAATATTTTTTAAAAGTTTTAATAGAAAATTGGGAAAATGGCGTCGGAAAAAATGTTTTAGTTATATCAAATTCAAATACTAAATTCAGGCTAATAAATGCGCCAAGGATTTAAAAATGTAATCCTAACCAAGTTAGAATGCAATGACGCAAAACTGCCCCAAACTAGTCTTTTAGAAATCCCTATAATGTTCTTATAAAATATAATAAACAAAGTAATCTTTATTAAATTTATAAATGACATCATGATTTATAAATGCCTTCGAAATACGGTTATTAGTTGATTAAATTCGGCTAATATGGCATCTAACGTTTATCAAAATTATATTAAAAGTAGGAAATCATCATTTTCTTAAATTAGGGATATCCGGATAGAGGTAACCGGCGACACTGTCCTAACTACACAATAAAGCATTCCATGATAGAAATTTAGAATTCCAAAATAGAAATGTGTGTATGTTATATCAATAAAAAATCTCGAGTTATTTAATGCTCGTTATTTTCAAATTGGCGATATCATTATTGTAAGATTAAAAAATTGAAAAAGCCTCGTGATTTTAAACGTTTTCAGCAAACGACAAAAAGTACGCGTCGTCTGCTTGATCAAAAATGCGTTACGTTACGATGCGGCTTCGTTTTTAAGATAAGCGTCAGTTATATAAAAATAAACGTCAAATTATTTATAACTCGTTTTTATAAAGTTGTTAATGTCAGTAATTTTATATTAAAAAGAGTAAATAAACCCTACGATTTGATACCAATATTTTTTTCGTCGTCTGCTGGCCACTTTTTATCCAAGTAAGGTTTTTTGTACCCGTCACGTGCTCAAGGCGGGAGCTATTTAAATGAATTCCTAACTAAGTAACGATACAGTTTTCCAGTGTAGCCTCAGATTCAACCGTATCTACGGTTATATAATTTCACCCCGTAATATTATTATTTATCAAAACTTGACAACCAAAAATAAATCTTTAACAATCTATGTTTATATCGAGTTGAAATTATTATTTTTTCTGCGTTTTCATATTTAAATTAATTATTCGGTTCCAATAACTTGAATTTAAAGAAAGAGCGCAATGTTAAGAAAATCGGGGCTTAGAAACACGACAGCATTGCCCGCCTGATTATCCTAACTAGACAGTCATTATGCTAAAAGAAAACGGTGTTCGAACGAGTGATGCAATAGTTTGGAGCACGTTTTATTTTATTAATTGCTAGTCAGTCCTAGTCATTTCTAAATTTTGTTTCAGAAATTGTAAAATATGCAGTCTTCTAGCGCACATGTTGCCAGCAACAAGACAGGTGTTGAAGTGGGCGAAATCAAGGAATCAAGTTCCGCATTTGCTGCTTCGGAAGGGATTTCGTCGAAACCGGTGGACATATTTCGGGACACACCAGTCAGACTTTTAGGTAAATATCAGCTAGAAAGCCCAGAAATTGGGAACATAAGGTCATTCAAATATGCTATGGTACTGCTAAGGTCATAGATGTGCAGCTACGTGGTACAGGTTTAGATGCTCGATAGGGACCGCAATCGTTGAAGTATAAATTTGCATACAGTAAAACCTGGAAAAGTGACCATCTGTTTATGTTGACCACTTTTTAGTCTCTTTGTTTTTTCTAGTGTACATTTCCTTCATAAAAATTCTATGTATAGTGACCAGTGACCACCTGTCTATTGTGTACAGTACGTGACCAGTGTGCGTTGTCTTTTTTGCAATTTTTACATTGCCAATGTACCTAAAAAAGTGACCAGATAACGGATGAGTCACGTTACATCTTGTTTTAACTCTTGGACATGATGATTCTGTACTTTTTTGGTTTTGTGTTTTTTTTTACTAGGTGTATTATGGTCTACATATATAAGTGCAGTGTACATGTTCATTATTTTAATTTAATACAGGCATTCTTTGTATAGGGACCACCGGTGTACAGTGCATGACCAACATTGCATTTTTTTTTGGTGGTCACTCTTAACAGGTTTCTTTGTACATACGCTATGTAGCCTACAGGTTGAGTAGATGCTCAATAGGGACCGGAAGTGTTTAAGATTTTGGAGTTTAAATTTGCATATACAGTAAAACCTGTTTAAGATTGACAACCAAAAAAAATGTTTTGTTTTATCTCTGTACACGTACAGGTGGTCACTATTCAAAGAATGCATGAATTAAATTAAAATAATGAACATGTACACTGCACTTATACACGTAGAGTGCCATTCGTAAAGTTTCTGTCCGAGTACCCATCACATTTCTTATAATCATCTTGCGTATGAAACAAAGTTTGCGAATATTTCAACCGTGAGAAATACAGTCGAGTCAAGGCCTACTATCATTGAGTTTTTCAACATTGCCAAACTTGGATTTCATATTTTGAAACAAAAATGCGTTTCACATTTCAGGTTACGCCAACGAAGTGGGAGAATCCTTTCGTGCCTTAATTCCACTGTCAGCGGTGCGTTTCAGCTATGCAGTTGCCACGGGTTACGTGATCGCGGACACCGTAGACAAATCCTGGAAAATGATGAAGGTACTACTCGTGGTTTATTTCTACGTTTTGTGTCATTTATCGGTACTTAACCTCTTGAGTAGTCTTAAGTGTCCAAATTGGAAGAAGCGAGCACTGGCACACTCACTCCTAGCCACCAGTGCAAACTACTTGCACATTCCATCTTTTGACATAAGTACATGACAGGGTTCCCCCAGACAAAATAACACTTTTACAAGGTTAGCTCAGGGCCCGTTTTCCGAGTAGAAATTTGCACAAATTTTTCACAGTTTTGGAGTACAGATTTGCACAATTTTCCACGTTTTCCATGGTCCAAATTTGCAAAATTTTTCTCGTTTTCCCAGTGCAAATTTGCAAAATTGTTCGCGTTTTCCGTGTGCAAATTTTCCAAATTCTCTAGGTTTTCCCCGAGTACAAATTTTCTACATCATTCGAGGACAAAATTGCAAAGTTTGCCACGTTTTCCGAGTAGAAATTTGCAAAATTTTCCAAGTTTTCCCAGTACAAATTAGCAAAATTGTTCACGTTTTCCGTGTGCAAATTTGCAAAATTCTCTAGGTTTTTCCGAGTACAAATTTGCCACATTTTTCGAAGACAAAATTGCCAAAATTCCCACTTTTACTCGGTACAAATTTTTCAACATTTTCCGAACAAAATTTCCCCTTTCAAAATTGTCGTTAGTAAATTTAAAAAAAAAATTCCAGCGTCAATTTTTCACGTTGTCATTGCAGGTCAGGAAAAATTTTTAAAAGCTTGAAAAGTCAGGGAATTTGAAAATGAAATTTCTGGGTAGAATTACTTTACTTAATAGTTGCTTTTCATGTTCAGAATTTCCTCCAAATAACCGAGAACTTCTTGCGACATGAGCAATTGTGGGCAATTTAAAATGAATGCTTAATGTAATTATAGTAAAACCTCATTAAGAAGAACTTGCTTTTTATGAATTTCTGATAGTACGAACTCATTTCCAGGTCATCATCCTAGAGTATAGACGAATAATATAAATTTCTTCGTTCGAGTCGAATTCCCAATTAGGATGTTACAAATTTTCGACGAAAACGAATGAATTGTCGAGTTTCTGAGCATTCGTGCTATGTGACGTTAAAATAACAGGGTTTTCCCAGACCTGGAAAACCTGGAAATGTCAGGGAACTTTAAAATGACCTGGAAAAGTCAGGGGAAAAATGGTTTATTTTGAAAAAGTCAACGCAGTCATGGCGATCCAAAATTAATTTGTAATTAAGTTGTAGCAACTTACCATTCAAAGTCGCAGGGTAGGATGTCATCCAAACTTCCGCGAAACTTCGGTTCATATCGTTGAAGACTTGAAGTCACGTTTTTTCTGACTTCTGATAATACGAACTACGATTGAACTCTTTCAGTCACCATGTCCCAAAAAAATTGCCCAAAAAATGGGACATTTGGTAAAAACGTTATGGCGCTTCAGAAAATGACGTTTGGTTGCACTGCAACCAGTGCATCCTACAAGCATTTTTTTAGGAAATTATAGCAATTTGAAAACATGGAGTCACAAATCCAAGAAATTAGCGGTAATAGGCCTAAAAACAAAGTTGATTTTAATGAATTTTTAATACTTTTAAGTGGATTTTTTTGGAAAAGTCCAGGGATCCCAGCCGTCCTATAAATCCTAAATTGTCTTATATTTTCAATGATGTCCTATATTGTATATTCAATATTGTCCTATATTTTAATAAAATGTCCTATAAATCCCATATTTTTGTCATATGATTTTTTATAAAAGGGCTGGAAGTCATAAATCAATTGGTAAGGGGCAATCCATTTATTATTCTCATGGCCTATTGTTGGTCTGCAAATGACCTAGAAACAAAAGTGTCGCCTCTAAAAAAAGGGCTTATTTTCCACATTTTTGGAGTACAGACTTGCAAAATTTTACACGTTTTCCATTAACAAATTCTACGTTTTCTGAGTATTAATTTGCAGAATTTTCCATGTTTACCTAGTGCAAATTTGCAAAATTTTCCTTGCTTTCCTAGTGCAAATTTGCAAAATTTTCCGTGTTTTCCTAGTACGAATTTGCAAAATTTTCCACGTTTCCCGAATATAAATTTGCAAAATTGTCCACGTTTTCCGTGTACAAATTTGCAAAATTGTCTAGGTTTTCCGAGGACAAATTTGCAAAATTTCCCACTTTTTCCGAGCACAAACTTTCAACATTTACCAAACTCAAAATTGTCACCTTTAAAAAAATTCATGCAATTTTTTAAATTGAAAAAAAATTCTATGTTAGTATTTAAAATTGTCTTTAGTAAATTTTAAAAACTGTTTATTAGTGTCAAATTTGAAAAAATAAGTCAATTTTTTACGTTGTCCTTGGTCAGGGAAATTTTTTTAAAACCTGGAAAAGCCAGGGAAATTGAAAATAACTTTTCCCGGGGAAACCCTGAATTTTCTTTTCTTAAAGATAATTATTAAACCTTTGAATAGTATTAATAACATTTTGATTTTTTGCAAATTTATGATTGCCACATGAATCATTCTATAAGTTCCTCTATAGGCCTACCATAAAATCTTGCAAATGTATTAAAAGTGTAAGTAAGTAGTTTTTCGCGACAATGGTGAATACACATCGTTAAGTGTTGTGATGTCCTATATTTCCTAAAATTGTCCTATTTTGTCCTATATTTGTCCTATTTTTTGGGGCAAAATGTCCTATAAATCCTATATACATGTAGTCAAGCTTAAAAGTGGCTGGGATACCTGAATTAGTCTAATTAATCACATCTTGTAGAATAAGAAAATGTGATAAAAAAATTAATTTGCACATATTTTGCCATTGTTTTGTAAAACTTTTAATTTTCAATGAAAAAATCTGAAAAAATTCAGAGAACCTTGTAATATGATTTTGTTTTATTTTCCAAAGTTTCAAAACTTTTGGATAACGGGATCATAATGCCTGACTGAGAGGGTTAACCGAACAAATGTTGAGTTGCCTCCAGATTGCAAATGTTTTTTCCCTTGATGAGTTAAAGAGGACTTTTCAGGAGCACCATGTAAATCCGGTAATGCTCTTCCAATGCGGAAGTTCGTCCTTTACTGTCAGGAATTTCTCTGAATGACCAAAGATGAATAATGCTCAATTAATTCCTTCCGCACAATTTGGTTTTCAAATTTTTACGGAACTGAAGTGTTTGGATCTCGGACTTTGCGAATCTGGTCCATTGTTCTCATTGTGCTGAATTCGTCTGCGGTACGATCACGAGTGATGTCAGCATTCGTCCATCGATCTGTTATTCCAACTACATTTTCTAATAATTTATGGTAATTTGTTTAAGTATCTCAATGCATAATTCTTAAATTGAACATTTGAGGCCGAGTACATGTTTGATGTTTGGATTAATTCTGACTGCGTGCATTGCTCAGGGTTCACCCAGACTTGGAAAACCTGGAAAAGTCAGGGAACTTGAAAATGACCTAGAAAAGTCAGGGAAGAATGGGTTATTTTGAAAAAATTCAGGGGAATTCAACGCAGTCATGGCGATTCAAAAATAAATTCTTCTACGAGGTTAGCTCAGGGCCCATTTTCCAAGTGGAAATTTGCAAAAAAAATTTCCCACATTTTCGGAGTTCAGATTTACAAATTTTTCCACGTTTTCCATGTACAAATTTAATACAATATTCCACGTTTTCTGAGTTCAATTTGCAAAATGTTCCTCCTTTTCTGAGTATAAAATTTTAAAAAATTTCCACGTTTTCCGAGTTCAAATTTGCCAATTTTTCCATGATTTACAGTACACAATGTACAATTAAATTTGCAAAATTTTCCGATTCCGAGTAAAATTGGCAAAATTGTCCACGTGAGTACAAATATGCAAAGTTTTACACGTTTTCCGAATACAAATTAGCAAAATTGTCCACGTTTTCCATGAACCATTTTTTTCAAAATTCTCTAGGTTTTCCCGAGTACAAATTTTCCAGGTTTTCCGAGAACAAAATTGCAAAATTTCCCACTTTTTTTCCTAGCATAAATTTTTAACTTTTTTTCAGAATACAAAATTGTCCCATTTAAAAACAATTTTCATGCAATTTTTTTTTAAAGTAAATTTAGATGAACATCTTGGGCTTCAAGTGGTCGGAATTCATATTAATAAAGGAGTATACACGACCAAAAAACGTTTAATTAG
>JAQGBX010003232.1:0-17879 GCA_034698745.1 Megaphyllum sjaelandicum
AAAACGCAACATCGTATTTGCTGTTTTTAGGTTCCTTGCAATCCATTCTTAGTTCTTTGAATTTCAGCCATCCATGGCCATAACTGGTATCATTTTATTAAGAAGAAGCAAGGCTACAATACCATGCAGTTATTTTTTTTAATGTCTTCAGACTATAATACTATTGGAACAGAACTATTGAATGTATTCAAAAAATAATTATACGGCAATGTAGCCCAAGTTCTTCTTATCAAAATGATACCAGTAATGACCATTGATGACCAAAATTCAACAAAACTAGGAACAGATTGTGAGGAGCCCAAACTGCAATATTGTATTCACTGTTTTTTAAGCTCCTTACAATCTATTGATAGTTCTATGAATTTCGGCCATCCATGGCCATACCTGGTATTATTTTGTTAAGGAGAAGCCAGGCTACAATTCCGTGCAATTATTTTTTTTATGTCTCCAAAAAACAACAAATAAATCGTCTGTTTAACCAACATGCTTAAAGCGACATTAATGTATTCGAAGTATTTTATATTTATAACAAATTTAGAAAAATGTTTAACTTATTTTCACAAATCTGTAAGAGAAACCTTTTGTGTTGACAGCTTGCTTAACTTCCTGTCAACTGAATCCGATACAAAATCCACCTTGGGTGGATTGATGTTCCGCCGACTGGTAATTGGCTGCGCATGCGCAGTGCAGTCAAAATGCGCCCATTTCATCGGATTTTGTAGCCGATTTAATTTTTGCTACAGCATGACACGGCCTATTGTTGTAACTTACCCGGTTTCGATCCTGCAACCTACCATCCATGGAGACATCACTCTATCCACTGTGCTATCCAAACTTGCAACTTAATTAAGATGGTACAGAAACGGGATCAAAGATCAGATTATACTAATAAACATGTGCAAATGCTTGTAAAGATGTGTGAACCATAATGCTAAAAATTTGGATTTTGGCACCATAACTGGGTGCCAAACCCAAAAAATATGGCATTTTAGGGCGTTACTGCAGTGGTAAATTTTTGGGTGAAAAAATGACCAAAAAAAAGACGTCATTTTTGGTCAGGTTTTGGGTGGTCCTTTCTTGGGCGAAAACTGACCAAAAAATGACGTAATTTTTTGGTCCTTTTGCTACGTAGGTATAGTTAGTGTCATTCAATAGGTGGAAACCAAACTTGGTGTAACCGATACGCACGTGCTTAACTTCCATTTTTGTACAGCAAACAAACGACTGAGCAGGCAACTGTCTAATATTTTAAGTTGCTGCCTTTGATTACCTTCTAGTGTGCATCAATATAAAAATGATCTTAAGTTTTCTGAGGCCCATAACCTGTGAAAAATTCCAGTACAATATTTGCCAACCCCCATTTAACAACGATATGTGGCGACCATAAACGGACTTCGTGGTCATCCCACAGCCACAGCCTAGAGTGTCGCCGGTCACGTGAGCAATCCCCTAGGCCAGGGTATAAAAATTGATCTCTGACCGTTCCCCGGACTTTTCGTTTTGACCTTTGACCCGGACGCACGCGCGTCCTCGACCTTAAGAACAAGTAACTCAACACGTACTAGTCCTTGTTCCCAACATCATCGTTTCGTCAGTCACAAGGCCTAGTTTAATCTTTTTGTTTTTCTTTCGCTTTGTTTTTATTGTTTTCAAAGTTTGCTTTAACTTTAATTGTAAATTGCTGTAAATAAATCGTGTACATAATCTACGCAATTCTCGGCCTTTGTTTCGTTACCAAAGACGACAAATTGGTGACCCCGACGTGATCGACGACTGCAGACACACGGCCCATGTGGGCATACACAACGGACTTTAACGTTTTTGCGTTTTTGGACGAAACAATAAACAGCAAGCAGGACCAACTGGACTCTGCGGACGTCACACATGTTCCTTTCCGCGCTCCCGCATTTAGGAAGGCGACCCCAGACATTTGGTTCGTAACAATCAAAGCGATGTTCCGGAACGCGTGGATAACGACGAACGACACAAAATACGACCACGTGGTCGCCACCATGGATGCTACTACCGCCGCACAGCTACGCGACACGCTCGCCAATCCACCTGCGGCCGACAAATACGCGGCGCTGAAGGCGCGAATGATAAGACAGTTTTCCGTGTCCCAGGCTACGCGACTTTACACCCTCCTGCACGAGACGCCCTTAGGAGATAGGCGTCTATCTGAAATTCTCCGCGAGATGCGCGGTATGGACAAGGCCAAGCTCGGCGATGTTGTACTCTAAGACTTGTGGCTACAGCGACTGCCGACACAGGCGTGGGCAGTTCTCGCCGAATTAAACCAGCCGCTTGACAATTTTGCAGATATCGCTGACCATGTCTGCGTGAGCACCTGCGACACATTTCGGTCCGTCGCTGCGGTGGACGACGTCGCCGAGAAGGCCAGCCCATCAACCGCAACCACTGTCTACGCGCGGATCGACGCGCTGACTGCCGCGATTGCTGAGATCAGCACTGCTGTCAACGAACTCCGGACACAGGACCGCCGACTGGACTCTTGGCCGCATACGTAGGAACGACAGCAGGGACAGGCGCGTGGGTGATCCCTCACGCCCGAATTCGAGGACGGGGGAAGCGGGTACTGCTGGTACCACCGCAAACATGGCACCTGTGCCCAGCAGTGCCGACAACCCTGCAACTGTTATCCTTGCGGAAAGGGTAGCATGGCTCGTGTTGCAAAAGTATTGTTTGTTTTGTTTATAATAGGACAATACTTGTGCCCCTGCCTGACGTCCTTCTTGCGTGGGATTTTTCCAGTGGTGCTGCGGTCCGGGATTGTCCTGTTCGGATGCGCCTTCTTCCTTTTTGCTTTTCATGATTTAATCCCTTTTTGGCTCTAAACGAGAACCAGCGGAGAAGTGCTTTATGTGTTATCCTCATCGGTAAGGTAGAATTGCTCGTGTGGGTTAATATTAAATTAATAACTTGGAAGAAAGGTCATGTCTCATGCTCCTTCGTATGCCCCTCCCCTTGTGGATTTTTTTAGTGGCGGCTGAGAGCAGGGAGTGCCTTGAATAAACCCCCTTTTGCTCCTCCCTCTCTAATTGTACCTTTTATTGTTTTCATGATACAGTAGAACTCCAATTATCCGAATCAATTGGGACTGGACACCATTCGGATAATCAAAAATTCAGATAATTGGATTTTTTCCGAAAAAAGGGTTCATATGTATATATTATGTTCTTTAAGGAAAAAAAGCTTATTTTCGGTATACTGTATGCATTTTTAATTAATTAAATGAAAAGGCAACACTTTTACATGTTATATAGCGTTTGCACTTACAAGTACACTTACAAGTACAAGTTTTTTGACTGTCTTGATCAGTTTTCAGGCAGTTAATGCGAATCGCAGTACACGTACATTGTACATGTATGTACGTTTCCGCCTTAAAATTATTTTCTGAAAGCGCTTCGGATAGTCGGAGTTCGGATAATTTGAGTTCTACTGTACTTTTATTATTAGAGGAGCAGGAGAAGCTAATTTTGTGTTATTTATTCGTATATACAATTCTGGTATATCTTTACCTTTTTTTGTTTCTTTGAATATGATTCCTGATACGAATTGATTTGCCTCTTATACTTGCTTTTCATTTTGTATATACTGTTAGGGATCTTGTACCTCTTTATACCCTAGTTAGGGTTTATGGTGCATTGTCCCACCAGCAGGTGGCGCTGTAATATGGTTATTTTGTTTTGCACCTGGCCCCGGGTACAGGTTAGGAGTGGTGGCGCCACTGTATGTGATAGTTCACTTTGCACCTGGCCCTAGTGTGGGGTAGGTTTTAAAGTGGGTGCCATCTTGTTTTCAGGGTTGCTTTTCCTTTGTTCCCTTTTGTTGCCACACCCTTTGTGGTTGCAGAGCCTGAAACACCCCAGTTTTACCATGGGTTTAGCATAGTGTTTTCCTGTTTGGAGTGCATCTTAAACATATGATGAATATAACGAACATGATAAACAGTGAGTTGCTAGTTTAATCCATGAACATTTATTAAAATAAATTCATTAATTTCGACAGTGAAATCTAGCTGTCTGTTTGACTTTCTGCTGCGTACTCTGCTACCAACATTATGATTATCCCTTGATGTTACTTTTATTATTATTTGTTTTGCCCTTTTTGCCTATCTCATGACTCCCAGTCTTTTATATGCCTGATTTATGCATAGTGTGAATCTTGTGTTGCCTTTTCACTTAGTTAGGATTCATGGTACTTTGCCCCACCAGTTGGTGGCACTGTTGTATGCTTTGTTGTAATTTATACCTGACTCTAGATAGAGCTAGGAGTGGTGACTCTGTCATCCACCTTTTTCGTTTTGTACCTGACTTTAGTATGGGTTAGGATTTGACTGGACGCCATTTTGTTTTTATTCCTTTGTTCTATTGATTGTGTGCTTTCACTTATGCTCTTCTGCTTACCTGAACAACATGTCCCAAGATGAGTTTGCTAACTGTAAGTTGTCACAGTTTAATAAAATGGCTCTGCATCATGGAATAGGCTGTTAGTTGTTATTTTCTGCTAACCAATTCCTCAAACCGCTTGACTTATTACCTATGCTACTAACAGCGACTTCAACTCGGGAAACTTGCACAGCCATTGCTCGCTGCAACAAGCGACATTGGCCTAATCAAGCATCTCCTAATCGTCGCGGATCCAGGAACGGGATACGCTTTCTTATAGACACCGGCGCGGACGTGTTGGTCATCCCGCTAATGGCGGAGGACTTGCGCAGACCGCCAGACCATCTCCAGCTGTTACCGCGAATGGCTCGACCATCTCTACGTTCAGGGTACGTCTTTTTATGCTAGATCTAGGGCTTAAAGGGACCTTCGCATGGCCGTTCATTGTCGCATCAGAGTCACAGCCTATAATTTGAGCGGACTTCCTTGCTAAGTTCTGACTCCTTGTCGATTTCGCCAAGCGGCAGCTGGTGGACCCTTTCACATTGGCACACCAACAAAGAAAAGCCAAGGACGGACCCCTGGGCAGCGTCAAGTCGGTACGTGGCGACACAAAGTATTTGTTGAATCAAACTTGAAAAATCGGCTGGACAGGCAATGTGGTCGTCCTATCGAATTTTACCTTTAGGATGTTGCAGAATTCGACTAACGTCGTTAATAAAGTACTTACAGATCTTTAAAGGAGAAGTCAGAATTCTACCAATTAGTTTCCTTACACGCGGAATTTGATGATCCAAAAAGTTAATCGATTAGCATGATGATCCATCAACATCCGCGTGGATGAATTCCATCGGTCCGAAATTGAGTTCTCTGTGCACAGGGAACTAGATTCCCAAAATTAAGGCGTTGATAGTTCTCACGCTGTTTGGAATCCCAGGCCAGGAATTCCAAAGTTCCAAATCTGAGGCCTTTTAGATTTGGTGATCTAGCTTTCTGCTCCCAAATTTCACTTCTATCACAGAAGTCAAGATGATCCGTAGAAGAAGAATTTAAATAACTTTAAATCACTAACTTTTAATTATCTTTAAACACTTTATTTTTACAAGTTACAAGTCCGTGAAAGCATGCAAGTGGTTACTGTTGCAATTAGTCAATTTTATTTGGTAGTGTCGGGTGTTCAAGGCATACTGGAGCAGCGGCTTCAGCGCCCTTACATGTACCTCAGAATGGTCCACGTTGTACTGTGATAACAGAATCGTTCCAAACAAAATATCTGATCGAGTTCCGCTAGCCAAGAAAAGTAGACTACCTATCAATTCTTCGTAAGGAAAGACGGTGTCACTTTCTTGTCCTTTTCGCAGTTTTCCAATTGTTGCTCCTACGTGTATTAACACTTTAACCACTGTGTTTAGAGAAAGGCCGTACACACGAGCTAACTCCGAGATATAATCTCTTTGGTGCATGAAAATTTTATCCCCCTTACAATCGAAAGTAACCCTCAAAAGTTTACTCACTGGTCCGAGGTTTGAGATCTCCAAAAGGTTGCCAAAAATGGCAAGGTATTGCTTTAGTATGGTAGCATTTAAAGCCAGGATGATTATGTCATCCACATACACCAGCAACACAACGTTGTTATCCTTGGTATACATACAAGAAAATCCTTCAACCTTTTCGATTCCTAATCGCTCAAACTCGGCCAGTAGCTTCAAGTACCACTGTCTGCCACTAATGAAGGCCGTACAGTGATCGCTTGAGCTTCCATACATGGTCGGGAGTTTCACTCTCCTGGTATCCTTTTGGAGTTGGATTAAAGTTTCTTCATGCAAATCCCCATAGAGGTACGCACATTTAACCTCAACATAAGCATCGACCCAACCGCGGCGGACAACTAGAAGTAGCAAAAACAAACGAATTACAACAAAATTTACTACAGGAATAAAGACTTCATCGTAGTCGGTTCCTGCAGTTTGATGGTTCCCCTGAAACAACAATCTAGCTCTGTATCTTTCCGGCTTGCGGTTTTCATCTAGTTTCAGCTTGTAGACCCATCTTGTCCCTAGGATCTTCTGTCCGGTTGGTTGAGGCACGACATTGAATACGTCTTGTTCCTCTATTGTGTGGATCTCCTCGTCCATGGCCTCTACCCAAGCTTCTTTGTCCGCATTGGCCATGGCTTCTTGGAAAGTTCTTGGTTCGATGATCAAGAACAATGCGATAGGAGGGATAGTGGGTCCTTTGGACACACTCTCGATTTTTGAATTAACAGCTGGGAGGCTGTCGTCAATGCCCCCTGCATTGGCGATTACCTTAGTTGTCACTTTAAAATCGAAAAGTGACTGGTCGAAAGGCAGGTTCCTGGTTTTGTACCAGGCTTCGGCGCCCCGGTTGTCGTAAATCACTCCACCGTTGGGGTGTACGTAACGAACCTCACGCCGTCCTTTTTGACTTGCTGTCTTTTGGGTTCCAATGACTCTTGTCCAAGAATCGTTTCTGGTCATGGTTTGAGGAGGTCCGTCGCTCTGCTCACTGTTCACTAGAACTGCATCGGCAAGAACAGTTCGGGGTCCAGAAGGCTGTGCGACTGAAATGATAGGTAAAGCTTTGCTCACCCATCTGCAGGTTTCCGTAGAATCCGGCTTATCTGGAACAGCTGCTGCAATAAGGTTAGGCAGGATACTGACATCAGCCGAAACCGGTGGAGGATTCGGCGATTTAACTCCACAATCTTGACATGCTTGGTCTCAACTACACGACCAGTTTCCTTGTGGTAGATCCTGTAACCATGAGTGTTCATAGCATACCCTACCAGCAAACCTTTCCAACTAGTGGTATCCAGTTTCCCACTTCGTTGCAGCAGGGTTTTGAGTACGTAGCACTCAGAACCCAGAGCACTCAGATGGCGTACCGAAGGCGCTTTTCCAAAGAAAGCCTCATGAGGAGTGATGTTGCCAATTTTCCTTGCTGAAAATTGATTTTTAATGCAAGCAAACGGTACTACCAGTTCTCCCCAGAGATTCTTGGCCAAACCTGTGTCAACCAAAATTGCCCTGACACCTTCAATGAGAGTTCGATTAGTTCTTTCTGCGATGCCGTTCATCTGGGAAGGGTAAGAATTTATCTTCTTATGCTTCACTCCTCTGGCTACGAGAAAGTTCTCCATCTTACTGGAACAGAATTCCATGCCATTGTCAGTTCATACTTTTCTGATCCTTTTGCGTAGCTGGTTTTCTAGAGATACCACGAAGTCAGCAAATTTCTGCAAAGTAGCGTCCTTTCCTTGAATAGGAGAGACAAAACAATAGCAGGAGAAATCATCAACGATTACTAAGAGATACTTATTGCCGGCTGGAGTCTGAACTTGAGCTGGACCCATAGGTCCATTTGTAGTAGTTCCAAAGGTGATTTTGTTAGGATGTCCACACTGCCGCTGAAACTCACTTTCGTCTTCTTGGTTTCACAGCAGGATCCACAAACAAAATCTGTCGACAGCTAAGCATTCTCTAATCCGGTGACACAGGCGTTTTTGGCCATTCCTTCAATGTTCTTTGCATTAAGGTGCCCAAAACGGCAAAGCCAGAGAGCAGTCTCTTTATCATTCATGTTTCCATCACTTAGGGCGGTGACACCTGGTCCAGTCAGTAGTGAGCGTGGAATTGGAGCTTCGAACTTACTTGCGTTGGACGGGTCTGCTAGCATCTTCCCCAATAATCGGTACATTCATCCTTCTCGCTTCTATGTGACCAGAGAGTCTGGGTCCCCTTTGCTGCAAATGGTGAGCTAACCATCTTCAATATGGATCACGAACCCAAGTTCATCTATGGCCCCCACACTTAATAAGTTTGGGCTAAACCTTGGAGCAAAAAGAACATTATTAATTGTCAGTGTCTCCCATCCTGAGAGGCATTGGTTTCTCTCTAGTAAACGAAGAAAAACACAAAATGGCATTACAGATATGATCAGTGGCAGCAGTGTCAAGAAACCATTTAATTTATTTCGCCTTTAGCTGGCCACCAACAGGCGTCTCTCCGGACATGAGCGCCATGGTGACAAATGCCCCTGCGGATGCAGAAGCTGAGTCTCCATTGACGTCAGGAGTAGATTGGACTACGTGAGCAGCTTTCTTCTTTCTCCTCCTGTTGTTTGATTTCATCTTCGGTTTGCCTTGGGATGCTCCGTTCGCATTTGGTGTTGTAAAGTAAGCGGTGGCCCTGCATTCCTTTGCATAGTGAATTGTTTTTTGGCAACAAAAGCCCGTGATTACCTTGCTTGTTCCAGGCCCAGGTTTAGCTGCAGGGGCAGCACCATTCTGTTTAAAAGTAAATAAAGCTCCATTTTCTGGTTGCTTTCCATTACTTTTCACCACTATACGAAGGCGCTCGCTAATCAATACCTCAGCAGCGCGTTTAGGAGTCAGCTCCTCCTTGGTAAGCATTCGAAGTTGAGCACAAGCAGTGTCGTACATATCAGGCAAATACTCGAGGTACTGGAATGCACGTTAGTAATCCAAGATATCCATGCCCGCATTTCGACATTCAGTTACTGTCTGATCCACTCTGCATAAGAAGACAGCCATGTCTTCATTGGGAAGGATCACCAGTTGCAAAAATTTCCTCTGAAGTTGTTGCATCCTCTGAACGCTCGATGGCTGATATATCGTCTTTAACTTGTCCCAAACTTCCTTCTCAGATTCACACTTGACGATCAGAGTCTTGATTTACTTAGAAACTGCCAGGTCGAGGGGTGCATGTACTTGTTCTTTGAATCTTATAAACTGTTGCTTTTCAGATTCAGATGCTGTGTCTGCAGGGGGTAATTTATTTTCAGTAATAAAATGGTAGAGACCTTTCTCTTTTAACATCATCTTTGCATTGTGAGCCCATGTCACATAATTGCTGCTAGTCAATTTAGCGATGTCGATTCCTCTTTCATTTTTCCCGGTCATTTTAGCGAAGTTAAAAGGGTTCAAAATAACAATGGTTTTCCTTACTTTATTTCAGTTCTCTTTTACTAACGATTGATGACTGTTTCCAGCTTGGAGACAGCTCAGAAAAACGTTTTTAGTGCAGATAAATCTGTGTTTTTCAGTCACTTCGAGGATCCAAATTATACTGTTCAATTTGTGTCTGAATTTCTTCAGCTCATAAACATGAATTACGAACTATATTAAAGCTATGCTTCTTAATTCAAGTTACACACGAATTTTTTACGGGAATTTGCAGCTCTCAATACCTTTTTCAGGTAGCTTTCTCTGACTTGTGGCCTTTGGTTCTATGGCACAGAGAACCACGCTTTGCTACCATTTGTTGAATCAAACTCGAAAAATCGGCTGGACAGGCCCTGAGGTCGTCCTATCGAATTTTTCCTTTAGGTTGTTGCAGAATTCGACTAACGTCGTTAATAAAGTACTTACAGTTCTTTAAAGGAGAAGTCAGAATTCTACCAAGTCGTTTCCAAACACAAGTAAATTTGATGATCCAAAAAGTTAATCGATAAGCATGATGATTCATCAACATCCGCATGGATAAATTGCATCTGTCCGAAATTGAGTTCTCTGTTCACAGGGAATTAGATTCCCAAAATGAAGGCGTTGATAGTTCTCACGTTGTTTGGAATCCTAGGCCAGGAATTCCAAAGTTCCAAATCTAAGGCCTCTCAGATTTGGTGATCCAGCTTTCTGCTCCTAAATTTTACTTTAATTACAGAAGTCAAGATGATACGTATAAGGAGAATTTAAATAACTTCAAATCACTAACTTTGAATTATCTTTGAACAGTTTATTTTTACAAGTTAAAAACTTTACAAAATAACTGAAAAGTTGTTTTAAGAACAATACCCTAGGAGACACGCTGTGGCACCTCACTAGGACTCAGAACAGAAAGTTAAGTTTGTAGTCAAGGAGTGCACAACAGTTTTGTTCCTTGCCTTCTCTGACGTCACAACCAGTTTTCAAAATTGCTTAGTCACTGAGTTCTTACAGCAATGGCGCTTTTTTGGGAAAGGTGCCATTACAAATTCAAATATAAGTCTTTAGGGAGCATGTGCAGAGGCAGCTGATGGCTTACCATCCAAAGACTCCAACTTTAGAAGGGATTTTTGGCGAAAATCCAAGCGCTAAATTTGTGCCACTTTGTAAATAATTTAGAAACCTAATAATAAATTTACCTTTTAAAGGATTTCTAAAAATACATTTTAGTTTAGATGGACGTAACGTTTTTTCCCAAAACCATGGTTTCAACACGTCATGTGTTGCCCATCAGAGTGTAAGCCGCCAGCCTCTGCTCAAATCCCCTGAACTCGAAATAACGATCAGAAAAGAAAACATACGACAATTCTACAACATAATCGAAAAGGTAAAAACATGGCAATCATGTCTTGTAGAACATTTGTCCAGAAAACAATACATGCAACATGTTAAAAGTCCCAAAAACAAATTACGCTTATCTGGTTTTTTAAAATGTTGTCAGGCACTCTTTTATGGCGGCCTGACAACTCAGTTTGAATGTTGAAAAAGCTGAGTAACAAGAGTGCCTGACAACAATTCATCAATTCATCAAATAGTTTGGTAACTTATTGGAATTAAAAAGCAATTAAAACGCGCTTGTTCTGATAGCGTCAGAACAGCGCTGTAAACAAATTACATTAAACCTATAACCACGGTAAAATTTATTGATAGTGAAAGGAAAAAATAGTGCACAAAATAGTTAATTGTAGATTGTCACAAAATCACAAATAAACCCAACAGTATTATCAGCTGCTGGCCTAATACCCGGACTTAGTATGTGCAGACGTGTGTGGCGTTATTTCTATATTGCCCCTTGCGCGTGCGCTGCAACGCAAGGCTCCGCCGCATTACACGCGGCCAAGGGATCGCAGGCAAAATGTTTTCCGCACGTTCGGCCGATCCCCTATGAGTCACGCGTCACGCGCAGAACGTTGCCTGCACGTTCGTTCGATCCCCTATTCTACGGAATCCACCACGGCACCCTGCTAGCTTAGGGACGGGGTATAAAAAGAACGTGGACTCTGTACATTCTCATTCTCATCTCGTATTTTACAGGATTTACTTCGTTCTTCTGCTTCAGACTTCCCCACGCCTGGACTTGTCTGGAAATCTCCATTTTCACTTTGTTATTTGAACCATGCCACGTGGTAGTTTTGTATATTTAACTTTTGTGTTTGCTGTATATATTTTTACCCGTTTTCTGACGTGATATTAAATCATTAATATTAAACCTACATCGGACTCAACATTCACTCCTAAATTATTAACCTGGACGTGATATGAACGTCCCAACAGCTGCAATCTAAAAACGTGAGATCCTGCAACCAACTTCATCACTCAACATGGCATCCAAGAACTCTGATCTTCTGTGGTTCACCCTCTACGGCCTCAAGGATGCTGAAACTGCCGGAGTGTACACTAAGGATGTCACACCATCCACCAACACCGTAGCACCGGGCACGGACCGTGAGATTCACCGCGTTGCTTTTCGCCCTCCTCCATTTTGGCCAAGCGACGTCCACAGATGGTTCCTCAAGCTGGAATCCTGCTTCCGCACTGCCGGTATCTCCAAGGATGACACAAAGTTTGACCACACAATATCCACCCTGGAACACGAAATTTTCAAGAAGGTGGTCGATATTGTGCTAGACCCTACCGCAACGGAAAAGTACGCCGCACTAAAAAAATGATTGCTCGGTCGATTCCAGGAGTCAGACTTCAGCCGTCTTAACTTGGTCATCGCAGGTATGGACATGGGGGACTAAAAACCATCGATGTTTCTCACAGCCATGCGAGCCAGAGCCCAACCCCTAGATTTTCTTGTTTCCGTCCTCCGCAATTTATGGCTGCAGCGCCTTCCGACAGCCATCCGGATGGGTCTTGCACCTTCGCTACGATGGCACTTGATGCCCTTTCGCCATTAGCGGATCAACTCCACGACTCGGCTGCTCTGTCGGTAAACGCTGTTGCTACACCTATAGTGTAGTGTCAATGGTGACCACTGCGCATCACAGCTGCTACTGGAGTTCGCAGACATTACCCGTGCCTGACCGCTTGGTGAAATCAAATACCTCATCATCCACTACATCGAGACGAATGGCCCTCTAGTGTTCGCGCAGCCATGTCGCCTTCCAGCGGACCGCTTCCGCATGGCCAGGGCAGAGTTCGACAAGATGCTAAAACAAGGCATCTGCCGGGCTTCCGACAGCCTCTGGGCGAGCCCATTACACATGGTGCTGAAGAAGAACGGTAGCTGGCACCCCTGCGGAGATTACCGCCGACTCAACGCTGCCACGGTTCCCGATCGTTACATGGTCCCGCACATCCAGGACGGTGCACAACAGCTGGCCGGCTGCACCGTATTCAGCTCCATCGATCTGGCGCAGGCCTTCAATCAGATACCTATCCCCTGCGGACATCTGCAAGACCGCGGTTACCACTCCCTTCGGACTGTATGAGTTTACAATGTTGCCATTTGGTTTGAGCAACGCGGCTCAAACCTTCCAACGGTTCATTGACAGTGTCCTCCGCAATTTCAGCTTCTGCTACAAATATCTTGACGACATACTGGTAGCATCGAAGTCAATCGCGGAGCATCTTAAACACCTGCGATTCCTGTTTCAGCGCCTCCGCGAGTTCAGCATCATTATTATCCCGGCGAAGAGTGTTTGTGAACAACCTTCAGTATCCTTTTTGGGGTACACGGTATCCGCAGAGGGCCTTACGCCCCTCTCCAGCAAGGTGGATGCCATCGTCAACTTCCCAGAGCCAGCTATCATCTGCCAGCTGCGAAAATTCCTCGGGATGCTCAATTTTTACTGGCAGTTCGTGCCCCACGTGGCACACATGCAGGCCAGCCTCAACGACTTTTTGCGGGGCAGCCAAAAGAATGACACTACGCTAGTGCCCTGGACGCCGGAATCCCGCAAGGATTTTGCCCTCTGCAAGCAGCAGCTGGCGGCGGCAACTACCCTTGTACAATCTCTGCCATATGCTCCTTTGGCCCTCCTGGTCGACGCGTCAGATGTCGCAATGGGCGCTGCGCTCAACCAACTCGTAGTTAGCAAATGGCAACTGCTAGCGTTCTTTTCGGCGAAGTTTACGGATAATTAGCGCTGCTACTCTACCTACGATCGAGAGCTGCAGGCCGCTTTTTCTGCGGTGAAACACTTTCGGCACATGCTTGAAGCCCGGGAGTTAGTCCTGTTCACGGACCATAAGACGCTAACCTTCGCCCTCCGTAAGACTGGGGAATGCTCCTCGTCGCGCCAAGCGCACCAGCTTGAATTCCTCAGTCAATTTACGAATGACATCCGGCACATTCCAAGTATGGACAATGCCGTCGCCGACACACTCTCAAGAGTTGCGGCCGTTACCATGGCCCCAACACTGGATTATGCGGCCATTGCCGCCACGCAGGAAGAGGACCCTGAGCTCCATGAGTGGCAACTTAAACCGGACAGTGCCACGACCCTGCACCTTCAACGTGTTGCGCTTAAGGACCCCGTACCTTGCCACCTGATATGTGACACCTCCACAGGCCAACCGCGTCCCTGGGTCCCGGCTCCGTTCCGAAGGCAGGTTTTCGATGTTCTCCATGACCTCGCCCACCCGGGTCGCAAAGCGTCATCTAAACTCATCGGCAACCGCTTCGTGTGGCCATTCCTGCACCGGGATTGCGCCAACTGGGCCCGCTCGTGTCAGCCCTGCCAACGCTCCAAAGTTAGCCGCCACACTTATAGCCCAGTAAATACTATCCTCCAGCCCAATGCACGCTTCGAGCACGTGTACATTCATCAAGTGGGGCCGCTCCCACCTAGCAATGGATTCACATACTTGCTCACGTGCATCGACCGCTTTACGCGTTGGTTGTAGGCCATTCCACTCCCTGACATCCAGGCTTCTACTGTGGCGACCACCTGTCTCAGCGGCTGGATCTCCCATTTCGGCGTTTCTCCTGGCATTTCTACCGACCAGGGCAGCCAATTCGAATCCAGATTGTTCTCAGCCTTCGCCTTCACCTTGGGATGTAATCGGATCCGGGCGACCCCATACCATCCGGCCGCCAACGGGATGGTTGAGCAGTTCCACCGCCAGCTCAAAACCGACATAATGTGCAACGAAGGCGTTTCGTGGTAGGTGGCTCTCCCCACGGTTTTGCTCGGCATACGAGCAGCCGTACGCGAGGATACCAGCACGTCGCCTGCCGACCTCGTCTACAGGAGTCCATTGGTGCTTTCTGGCCAGTTTTTCGCGCCTGCCACACTCCCCGCTTTGTCGCACGACCTAATGCTCGACCTACAGCCAGTTATGAAGTCGATTCGTCCGCCTCCGGCTAACCACCACGGCCGCCTTCCTGTCTTCATTGCGCGTGAGTTACCCACGTGCACGCACGTGTTCCTGTGGGTTGACCGGTTGCGCCGGGCATTAGAGCAACCCTACGAAGGCCCACTTTAAGGTTGTCTCTCGCTCCGCAAAACACTTTGTGCTGCGACGAGGCAACAAAGACGTCACTGTCAGCATCAACCGCGTTGTGCCCGCCCATACCTGGCCGGCCGAGTCGGCAACTGCACCAAGCACTCCAGCTCCCATCACGCGTCCTCCGCCTACACCGCAGGCCATCCCTGCCTTATCAAGCCTAACTTTGCCGGTCCCACCAACACTGCGGCCCACTATCCTTCCCGAACAAACAAACAAATCGCAACCTGGACCGGAACCTTAATGACCACTTCAAAGCATCGTTCAAAGCATTGTTGTTCATGTGTCAGAAATCCAGTCCGTGCAGCACCTAACGGATGAAAATGATGAAGCTGATAGTATTGTGTATCCCTGTGGATCAAATTAACGCTGCCTATGAGGCACACTGCAACTTGGCCCTTTGCGAATGCAACTGCTATGAAATGTGAATTGATGATGGGTGTCTATACAGAAGCGACAATAAATGACCACTTGGACGTTCGTGCAGTCCCAGGCAAAAGTTGATTAACGAGACCCCAAAAATGGTGATGACTGATATTGTTTATGGTAAACAGTAGCACATGGTCAGACGGTTTACAGGCCTTTGTCGTTAAAGGTTGAATTACAGAAGTGTTTGCTCTGGTGTGCAAGTTGGTGGCAAGTTGTTGCTTATATTGCTTGCTGTGGCGAGCAGCGGCCACCTCAGTTTTTTAGCTTGTAGTTACAGGGAGTGTCGCATTGTAAAACAACTTAGTTTCCCATTGTCCCCACTAATAACTAACCACTAGGACTATCGATCGCTTGCAAGTGAGGACTTGCCGGTTACCCCACAGACGTTCCCTCGGAGCCAATTCACAGACTTAAGTGAGTAGCGCGTTAAGGAAGATGATGATCACGATTATTAATGCTGTAAGCACAATGGGAGGAGGATCGCCGCTGGCGTTGTTACGGTTGCAGTGGAGCTATGGATAGCTGCAACAAGACGCAACACTTTTAGCCAGAGGTAGTGTAGCAGATCGTCACCCATCCTGTGGCTGGCAAACTTTTGCATCATTTAGAACAGTTTTGAAAGGCGTCTGTCCCTTAATGTTGATTTGCTTAGCAAAGTTGGTAGGCGCTCAGCCTCAGGCTTGACATACTTGTTGGCTGCAGAAAGATACAGTAGAATATTACTGACTTAATTGAGCCATACCAGCCGAATCCAGGGCGCTGATCATGTGTCCAAACTTCGTTTCGTCTGCCATACTGCGAGTGTTGTGGAGCATGGATTCCACTTGCACAAACCAAATCGGGTGGTTTCTAAAAAACGAAGATGCGCAAAAGTGTGGGTTTGTCTGACATCGTAGTGGCAAAATGGCCATAAACAATCACGACAGCATAAGCAAAAGTAAGCGAATGCTTCCCGTGTGTTTTTAAGGTCCAGAGGCAGGCATCGTGCTAGGTCAAAGGTAAGGACGATAAAGTAAAGAAGCGCAAGTGGAGGTCGCGATTTTCAGGTGAATGACCAACTGGAGATTAACCTCTGGTCTTATGACGCTTTCCGTTGCAAATTCCACACAACAAGACAGTCTGTAAAATATTTTGAGCAATTATTTTAAACGTGATCACATTATGGCTATAGACATATTTTTTTAACCAGTTGCAGCTTTTCGGTACTTTCAATAACGATATGAAAATTTGAATGAACATCTTGAAATGGCGAAGGGTGATTTAGATCTTTAAAATTCGTGAAAGGTAGTACATTGTTCAAAACGCCTTATGAAATAAAAAGATTAGAGATTAGTGCTTAAATTCCCAACTTCAATAAATCGAGGTATATTTAAAAAAACAATAAATGTAATTTTTGATAATAAGTGAAAATTAAATAAAAGAATTAACACATAATAACAGAGAAAAAGCAAAAATAACGTTTTTTAATTTATTTAGATTTTTAAATATGCTGCGATTTTTTCAATAATGTTTTTTTCTGAAATGTTTATGCCTCAAAGGGAGAAGGGTAATACATTTCCACAAATCTCCACAAAGTTTGGAGGAGAGGAAATAAAAATGCCATCTATCATGGACACTAGGCAGTTGGAAAATAAGATATTGAGATGTCAAATATCGAAGTATAGATATAGGCCTACTAAATAAACGCAACAAAGGGTGTATCAGTAGTACAATGAAACGTCCTGCTATTGGAATACACAAATTTAAACTTGTAATTAACCTTTATGAACATTTTGCATTTCAAGATTTTAACTTCTCACTCACGAAACTAGCTGCGTCATTTCAGAGCTCGTTTACAAACGACTTCTTGTTTGGTGCATTCACCAGATTGCACGCATGGGCGCTTTAAAAAAATAAACGGTGGCTCTTCCAAAAAAACCACTCTTATATGTTGTTTTTGTAAAACCACGTCGTGGTAAGGATATTTTTGAACGCCAGATGGAGCTACATCGGTATTTCCTGGCCAAACCTTGACATCTAGGTCAACATCAAATTTAGATGAATGCCATGAACCACACTAAAATGACACATTAAAAAAAACGTTAGCTGAGCTTAACTTATTGTACTCAGAATTGTTAATTTTTAATGATTAGAACTGTCAAACTTACTTCCATTTATGTATAATAATCAAATGTAAACTCAATTATATGTTTTCGCAAAAAAATTATAAATTAACAAAATATATTTGTAAGTAAATAAAATATTGTAATAATTGAAGGCAACTTTATAAATTCAACAACATTTTTTTGCGGAATAAACATTCTAAATGTTGAAGAATGACTTAAGTAGTTTTCTAAAACATAACTTTACGACGATTAGATTAGGTTTCAAATGACTAAACAGTTACAAAGGAATTGCATTGAACTAAAAACTAGATGTGTCTGAACATCCTTGTGAGACAGTGGTGTGGGTGAAAAGAAAACAAAGGTTTATTCAATCCTTCGGAATAAAACAATGCGCTGTTCAAATCTCAGGCGCGCGGCACCAGCAATCTTCACTTGAGATACTACGGTCCCGGCGAC
>JAQGBX010003233.1:0-17877 GCA_034698745.1 Megaphyllum sjaelandicum
CCCAACAAAAACAGCACAGACACGAACAAGGTCCATCCAGACCAACATCGATGAGGTCGTGTTGTCTGCAGGTACTTCTGTTGTTTTCTGCAATTTTGCAAATACAGGGTTCCCCAGACCAGGAAAATATGGAAAAGACAGGGAGCTTTAAAATGACCTGGGAAAGTCAGGGAAGAATGGTTAATTTTGAAAAAGTCAGGGAAATTCAACGCAGTCAAGGCGATCCAAAATTAATACTTCTACAAGGTTAGCTTAGGGCCCATTTTCCGACTAGAAATTTGAAAAAAATGTTCCACATTTTCGGAGTACTGATCATTTGCAAAATGTTTCTCGTTTTCCATGTACAAATTTACACAATTTTCCACATTTTCTGAGTATGTATTTTCAAAATTGTCCACATTTTCTGAGTCCAAATTTGAAAAATTTTCCACGTTTTCCGAGTAGAAATTTGCAAAATTGTTTACGTTTTCCATGTACAAATTTTCACAATTTTCTAGGTTTTCCGAGTGCTAATTTTCCACATTTTCCAATGACAAAATGGCAAAATTTCCCACTTTTTTTTCAAGCACAAATTTGTAACATTTTCCGAATACAAATTTTCCCATTTTAAAAAATTTTCATGCAACTTTTTTAAATTTAAAAAAAAAATTCTATGTTAATTTTCAAAATTGGCGTTAGTAAATTTTAAAAATATTTTCCAGTGTCAATTTTGGAAAATATGTCAATTTTTCACTTTGTCATTGATCAGGGAAACTTTTTAAACCTGGAAAGTCAAGGAAAAGTCAGGGAAGTTGAAAATGAAATTTCTGGGGGGACCCTGGAATATTTTAAGGCATGAAAGCTGATCTTATCTTGTTCAAGCAAGTGCTTGCAGATCAGGAATTACGTCTTCTTGCTTATGTAGCAGTCTAGATTAAGTCAAAAGGCTTCCTGAAAACTTCTTCTGTAAGATCGGAGTAAACAGGAGCATTTATTTCAAGCAAGTGCTTGCAGATCAGGAATTACGTCTTCTTGCTTATGTAGCAGTCTAGATTAAGTCAAATGGCTTCCTGAAAACTTCTTCCGTAAGATCGGAGTAAACAGGAGCATTTATTACCACTGAATTGTAGTTCGGAAATGCATAAATTAAGTTGCTATTCCTTCTTGGAAATAAGGCTGAGGAAGATGTCTGTGCTTCAGATTGATACAATTCGTACAAACTGTACTTTATTGTGGCACTGCCTTTTGGACATCTTCCAAAATCACATGTCTTGAAATTGCATCGATTTTCCCCCTTGACATGACATATTGATACGAGATATGATAAATTACAACGTAAATTCTGCTGAAAGTTTACGTTCTTCTTTCTCTAAACTCAGTCATTTATGCTCAAAGCATGAATTTATGTAGGAGGTCATTGACAACTCAATTTAAATATATCGACTTTGCCAGATCCCCTCCGACATTTTTTAAATTCATATGTTTAAATCAACTCGTAGGACCGTTAGCATTTTCATTTTCTTCTAACATAGTAAAATTCAAACTTCGAGCATAAATCATGAATGTTATGGAAAGAAAGCTACAACTCTCAGCTGAATGAGTTTGGCATTCCCCCATTTCAGTATGACATATGGAATGTAAGTAAGAAATCAAGAAATTCCTCTTTGGTTTCTGACAGATGTCAGAAGACACTAGCTGGCACAAGATTACAGCTGTGCCATCACTTCAACCGATGTTAAATTGAGCTGGACAGAAAGCCAACGAGCCATCTCAAATTTCGAAACCTAAATGGACATGGTGTTTTTAAAGAAAACCCTACGTTTAGATCTTTCTAAATTTTGTTCTGAAAATTCTGAATATTGTCACCGAAGCTAACAAAAAAATTATGAATATAATAGGGCCTAAATATTTTCTTTTTTTATATTGAAACACACATTAGAAAATCAAAAAAAATCTACCGAGAATCAAAATCATTCCAAGTAATTGTAAATGTTGGATTAGTTCATTTTCCTCGAATAAATTTCAGGAAGTTCCAAACCTTCACTTAAGACAAGATGATCTTGATTTACAAAAGGATGCATCTTGCAGAACTCATACAAATTCAAGGGTTTCGAGGACATTCAGGAAGTTCCAAACCTTCAACGTATTAAGACAAGATGCATCATCTTGATTTACAAAGGGATGTATCTTGCTTCAAGTTGCAGAACAAGTTTCAGGAAGTTCCAAACCTTCAACTTAAGACCGGATGCATCATCTTGATTTACAAAAGGATGTATCTTGCTTTAAGTTGCAGAACTCATTCAAATTCATTGGTTTCGAGGGCATCTCGATTTAAGATGCTGTCTGCTGGTTGGTTTGTGGATTTATAACGTGGGTCCATTTCGATGTAAGATAAAGAGTGTCGACCGTGCTTTGATTTGCAACGTTCTGTATTGCAATGCCCAATCCAAATAGTGGAATAGTGACTTAATTTTTCCCATAAATGTCTCGATCACAATTCCTTTGTCTTCTTTTTCAGCCAAGTCGCCGTCTTCCGAGTACAGTCTGGCGCCCACGAAGCTGGAGCGGAGCGGCTCGCTGCGGCTCTCCAGGAAGGAGAAGCACAAGTCGCAGGACGATGGCAGCTTCGTGCGCAGCGAGTCCATGAAACTGTCCCCTCAGAAGAGCAAATCCCTGATCAAAGACATAAACTTGAAATCCAGCCCCGTCCACCAGAACGTGGAAAAAGGCACGGATTTCATCTTCACTCTTTACTTTGTGGCGCCACCCCACTCTTGGCGCTAAGGCTCACCCCTTTTTCTACCGCTCTATGTTTCCAGGCGAGAAAGTGTCCGTCTTTTCCAAGCTCTTCCGTCGGAGCAGCTCCAGGCGGCGGAAGAGCAGCAAGTCGCCGGCCAAGTACGCAACTTTCTCGGCCCAGTTTCCGCCCTTGGAGTGGAGCGATCCGGCCATCATTAACTACCATTCCCGAAGCACGCAAACTCTGGAAGGCCGGTCGTCGTCCAAGGACTCGCGGCCAGTGTCTGCCTGCCTGGCCCCAGTGACCATCACCACTGCCACTCCACCGCCGGCCACCAACACGGTGTCATCGCAGACTTCCATCAAGGTAAACCTTTTACGAGCCATCGTTGAAGCGAAGGCGATGTTTCCAATGGCATGGGAGCCTTTTCTGTCCATGTGAAGCTGCCAGTGGGAACAATGGCATGCATTGCTGTTGTTTTTGTTGTTGTTGTTTGATGCTAGTGGTGTTATTTGATCCAGGATTCCTTTAAACATGAAATGTTCCTGGCGAGTAATTTGTTATTGCATCGTTGTTCCACAGTTTCTAGTTAATGGTATCATGCCTTACCTGATCTGAAGTAAGCCTACTGTTGGCTGGATCTGATTTCTGCTGGTTTGTTCTTGATTGTAAAGAGTCTAGCACAATCCCGGAAATTCAGGGTTTCTGAAATAAGTACATGTACTCAGATTTGTTACGTGTATAGTTAAGTCTGATGGTTAATGAGTTACTTTTTCAACTTTTTGTGATAGCTAGTTTAGGGTCTGCACTTTACTTGGACACCAGTAGTTATCTTTGTAAAACTGCCATCATTGATGGAAATGCCTTTATTCTAAAAGCAAGTATTTTTTTAAAAAAAAGGATTTATAGCTAAGGTTATTCAGATTTATTTCGTAGTTTATCATCTTTATTTCGTGGAATTAATTTCGGAGTTTTCCATGTTGAAATTTGGAATTTTAATGTCATAATTCAGAGTGAAATTTATGTTATAATTTCACCGGAAGCAAATTTTGCAATATTGTTATGGTCCGATGATTTCCCTGTTTTTAATTTACCAAATTAGACAAAATTAGGTCAAGTAATACTTTATACATGTACTGTATACAGTATGTAGGATTTCCAGAAAACATTAATTATGTGATAAACTAGTTTTTGCCATTAATCCATTTTCCATTTTTCCATCTTTCTAATTAAAAATTTGTGAAAAACATTAATGTTCAATTAACCTGAAACTAGTAGGATTAATCTTGGAGCATAGTCTAGGTCTTTTCCAGACTTCAATTTCCAGAACCAAAAAACTAATTAGAACTTAACATTTAATAGTTCTAATTAGTTTTTATGTTCTGGAAATTGATATACATTGGCTATATTTATTAAGCAGGGTTCTCCCAGAACTGGGAAACCTGGAAAAGTCAGGGAACTTAAAATTTCTGGAAATGTCAGGGGAAAATGAATGATTTTGAAAATATTAGGGACATTCAAAGTATTAATGTTGTCACAATGCAAAACTAATGTTTCTACGTGGTTAGCTCAGGACCCATTTGTAATTTTAAAAAAAAAATTCAATTCAAATTTGCAAAATTTGCAACTATTTCCGAGGACAAATTCGGTAAATTTTCAACAGATTTCTAAGACATACATGTATTTTCTTAATTTTTAACGGTTTCCGAGTAGAAATTTGCTAATTTTTCACGCTTTCCGAGTACAAACTTGCGAAATGTTCAATTATTTTCGAGTATAGATTGGTAAAATTTTAAGTAGTTTCTGAGGAGAAATTTTCAACAGATTATGAAGACAGATTGACCAAATTCTCAACCGTATCAGAGTACAGTGTGCAAACCTTCAAAATTAACTGCCTTTTCCGAGAAAAAATTAGGACAAATTTCGACATTTTACAAATTCAAATACCGGTATGTACAATTTAAAAAAACTTGTCATGCTATTTTTGAAAAATATCGATGCAAAGCACAATTTGAAAAATCGTGGATAACATTGGCAAATGTAAATTGTGACATTGAGATTGGTCAGGGAAATTTTTTTGGGAAAGTTGTTGGAAAAGTCAGGAAAGTTGAATATGAAATTCTGGGGAATCTTGTTAAGCGTTTACATTGGGAACCAATGCGAAGCTTAAAATTCTTCTGAAAAGTAATAAATACAGCCAATAGAAAATTAGATTATCTCTCTGTGGATCAGGTGCTTATAAAATCCATTATCCAATATTTTTTATTGGAGTCTTATCGAGGTGTGAACCATTTGTGAAACTATCTCGAACACCCCCACATTCTTGTAGGGTGAAAGGAGAATGTGCCAACACGAATAGTGAAAATTTCAAGCTCTTGGAAAAGTCAATACTAATTGAGTTGGGAGGCAGCAATCTTTCTATTTCTTTACCAAACAAATCGATTTATTGATTTTATTGCAATGCACACGTCTGCTCGAGGAAGGCTGAAAAATACCAGAACGATTTTTGTGTTCAGAAACTGGAATTTTCTTATTTGCACTGCTACAGATGCATGAAATAATGTAGTTTTATATTAGAAATTCAGACTTTTAAGACGTCTTTGCAGTGAATGTTGGGTTATGCAGTTATGCATGGCACTGGTAGTTGTTTACTGCTGAAGAACGTGTGCTGGATGGACCCAGCAATTAACAAACTTGTGAATCATTCCTTTGTTGTCTTTTGTTGACATCCGCATTGTTTAATATCCCCTTTTTTTGGAAAAATGCATCGATGCTGTCCGGCTAATTGCGTGACCAAGTATAAAGTCTAGACTGCACCCTATTTTTTTAAACAAGAAACTGAAATATTCTTATAAAATTGTCATATTTGATAATTTTTTGTTAATTGCATTTATCCACGTCTAAGATTATTCGGTCATCAGGGCACCAGATATGTTTTCGAAATATTTTTATTTAAATATAACGTGTTGTTGAACCCATCTACAATAGGTTAACTAGGAACACTTTAAATCATTTTTTGCTTTTAAACCAATATATTTGTCATATTTGATAATTATTAGTTAATTGCATTTATCCACGTCCAAGATTATTCGGTCATCATGGCACCAGTTATGTTTTGGAAATATTTTTACTTAAATATAACGTGTTTTTGAACCCATCTACAGTAGGTGTAACTAGGAACATTTTAAATAATTTTGTTGTTTTGAAACAAATATATTGTAAAAAAAACTTGTCATATTTGATAATCAGTTCATTGCATTTATCCAAGTTTAAGATCACTCGGTCATCAGGCACAAGATATGTTTTGGAAACATTTTTGTTTGAATATAACGTGTTTTTGAACCCATCTAGATTTAAATAGAAACTTTTTAAATAATTTTTTGTTTTGAAACCGATATATTCGTATACAAATTATCGTTTTTAATAATTTTTATAGTTAATTGCATTTATCCACGTCCAAGATTACTCGGTCATCAGGGAACCGGCCAGATATGTTTTGGAAACATTTTTATTGAATATAACGTGTTTTTGAACCAGTCTAGCGAGAGGAACATTTTAAATAATTTTTTGTTTTGAAACCAATATTTGTCATTATTTGATAATTTTTAGTTAATTGCATTTATCCACGCCCAAGATCACTCGGTCACCAGGGCACCAGATATGTTTTGGAAACATGTTTTTATTTGAATATAACGTGTTTTTGAATACATCTGGTTTTAATTAGGAACATTTTAAATCATTTTTTTTAAACCGATATATTCGTATAAAAATTGTCAATTTTAATAACTTGTAGTTAATTGCATTTATCCAAGTCCAAGATCACTCGGTCATCAGGACTCCAGATTTGTTTTGGAAACATTTTTAATTGAATATAACGTGTTTTTGAACCAATCTAGCTTTAAATAGGAACATTTTAAATAATTTTTTGTTTTGAAACCAATATATTTGTCATATTTGATAATTTTTAGTTAATTGCATTTATCCACGTCCAAGACCACTCGGTCATCAGGACACCAGATTTGTTTTGGAAACATGCTTTTATGTTAATACAACGTGTTTCTGTACTCATCTAGTATACAAATAAGAACATTTAAATCATTTTTGTGTGTGTACAACAGTGACAAATCGATCACCACTGAACGTCCAGTGGACAGAGTTCTTGGAGTGGTTCAAGACATTGACTAGTCATTCATATTTCTGTAAATCTCATCAACAGTTTCAGCTGATACTGCTGATAGATCCACACGACCCATCCTTTTGGGCAAAAATCTCATTATTTCTGTTCATCACTTCTGTTTAAATCAATACCAAATTTCTCAACACATCACTAACACAGTCACTAGGCAGTTCTGGCATGACAGTCACACGTCCTTTATTTCCATGCAATGAAATTCGGGTTTCTCCACAGCAGGTGTTAATGGTGAAATCCATAAATTCAAGGGCATGTCTGTAATCCTGTGACAAATCGATACTGCACACAACGAACCCAGGAACTGCTGATGAAAGATGAGGCATGCTACCAATCATAGCATATTTATGATTTTCAATTCCGTTCAACTTTTTTATTTTTATTTGTGTGGCATGCGCATGTCAGATAGACAGTTTTTTCTTTATTTTCAGGCTGTTCCAGTGACTGATTTATGTTACTCGGGTTTGCACTGTAGTTCTATAAGGAAGGGGTTAAATTTCAGCGACTTGCTCCTCCCGTGTGCTTGTGATTGTGAACCTGTCACCAGGTATTCAACATATATGAAAAGCTTCTGCCCAAATTTGCACTACGAATCCCTGTCCCTGTCCCTGTCAGTAATGCTCATAGGGCACCACGTCACTGGAATAGCTTGATAAAATGCAGTTTTATCATAAATTTTGCCCATGTTCTCCAGCGATTATGCATTTCTTTTACATTTCTTTATGGTGCACTGCAACCCCTCTTGACATGACCAAAGATAGCATGAATTCAGGAATTCTAAACTTTTACTCCTACAGCTTGCCTTGACTGAACGCAGATTTCCGTTTGAATATGATGAACATCTTCTTACAGACATTGAACACATCTTGAAATATTTGCTTCTTCAAATTCATGGTTCAAAAAATTGGATCTGAAAAGATTTGTTAGATTATCCTGTGGAAAATATCCTGTTTTGATTGGTTAAAAACATTTTGACTTGGCTATATGCATGTTATTATTAATGAAATTATCACAAATATAAACTTTTAGGACAATTTTGGACGTTCGTTCTGCTTTTACTGTTATTGTATTATCTTTGTGAAAAATTGATAAATGATTGATTTGCAAAATTTAAGAAGGCAGGACATATTTATGAGGCATTAAAAATCTATTTTCAATATTTATTTTTTTATTGAGAAATATATTGAAAAACATAAAAATTCATTTAATAAATTGGAAACTATTTCAAGATTATAAACATAATTTTCTCTGCAACTCTATGTGCAATTAGTTAAAAATTGACTGATCAAAATTCTTGTGCATGGATTAGTTTTCATTTTTGTTGTATCTTGTTTTTATATTTTGGATAAAAATGAGGAACAGTTTGGGTTTTACTATAAAAAGAAACTCTCGTGGTTTGTATTTCAACTAAGATTTTTTAATAATTCATCAGTCATTATTTATTTGGTTTGAGTAAGATTTAAACGTTTTTAATGCTCCAGTTTTAAAACGTGTATATCTTGACATCAATGTTGTCAATCAAGTGTTTTGTTCGTTTACCAATAGTATTAAAGTTAAAAATATTGAATGTTAACTTTGGTAGAAATTTAAGTTTCATATATGAGTAAAATATAAAATCTGAAATATCAGACTAAATCATTTACAAGATATACGGAATTTTCAAGAAAATGGTATAAACTTAAACTTGTTGTCACTTGAAACGCTGTTGAATGTACGAAATTTGTGATTCCCTGCGAAAGTCGCTAGTTGATACTGCATGTTGAAATGAAAAACTATCGTTATGTTAAAGTTTAGAATTTCTGAGAATGTCTGAATTGCAACCACATGTTTGGTGTCCAACAAACTATGCATATTTTGTCATGACTCATATCCAGTCATACAAAGTGCTATGCCTCAATTATGACTTAATGACTACTGCCATTTTTTTTAAAAAAAAAATTGTTTATACATGTTTGATGATCTTGCTGTTTTATGTTATTGTGAATGTTCTAAGTACGTTGGATTAAAATGCGAAATATTGAAATTTTTTCAAGGTGCCAGTACAAATTAGTATCAGGTTCAAAGAAATTGAACACTAGATGTTGCAAAAGCACATCTTCGAACACTTTATTTCATATTTTTTCTTGAATTAGACTGTGGGAAAGGTGATTGTGTTTTTGTATTCTTTGCAACTGGCTCTTTAACTTATACTGTTTCTAATTTCTATTTCTATTTATTCTATTTGATATTTCACAGATTCTGCTCATATTTATACAGGAGTATGATCTTCTTGCGTTTTCCTCACCTTTGCTTCATATTAAATTTCAGAAACTTTTTAAAACCATCATGCAAACCTTGTTCATAGCTAATACAATTCTCATCATTTGTTGATAATTTTCAAATTTACATAGAAAACTTGATCTGCGACTATTAGCATAAAGTTGAACATACATGTTCAAACAGAAAAAATCGACATGATATGATCTTTATTCAGAAGTTGGTGTGTTATACAATGATTTAATGTTGCTCATAGGAGTCAGTTCTACGAAATGAACGGCAAATTTAAAAATAGATATTTTTCTGTATTTGAGATTTTATGTGACCAACCTTATGTTGATAAAAAAACTCTTAAATTTTAATTTCATCTCAAAAATCGTCCACATTTTCCTAGTAGTATCATGAAAACCTTGATTGCATTAAGATTTAATTGCAGATTAAATAGCATTATGTATTTCTTGGTATAGAAATATAATTATAATAATAATAGAATAACTGCTTTAATACATGACTAATGTGAGTTTGATTAGACTAGCATTGAGCTTTGCAAAGATGAAAAACACTTGAAAGGCCTGAAGCATAGTTTCATTGGACATTTTGTCTGTGCGGCACCCTTCCGTCTTACATGGTCCAATTGAATTTGATCAGGGTTACCTGAACCGCTTTGCGCCGATGCATAGAACAGCAAGCATCTTCGTTATAACTGGCTTTGCTTTTAGTGTTTTGTGCTGACTTTTAGTGCCGCTAGAAACTAATGCATTTTTTCTGTTCTTCTTTCCGCCCTTATTTTGCAGTCCAAGACGGACAGTTTGACACGCCTGAGGGATCATGACAAGTCCAACCACCGCTCGAGATCCTCCACTATGGAGTCGGTCCTGGATCCGTCCCAGGAGCGGCACACGGCCCGCTCCTCGGCACTTCCTCGCAAGATCCTCTCCCACTCGTGCGTCAATGGCCAGGATGGCCCTGTCCTCTCCCCGACCAAGAGCTCGGCATCTCCAAAGCGAGTTTCATCCTCCAGAGCCTCATTGTCGCAGTCAGCATCTCCTTCAAAGGGCGGCAAAACGCACTCCAGAGCTGGAGCAGACCTTCCTCCCAGCCCACTGCGCGACCCCAGCAAGGTGTCCAATACCGAGAACCTGCACATCAGCGCTGCCGCTCTCAACAAGATGGACGCCGAGGCCAAGGTGAAGAACACAGAGCTGCGCAATGATGAGGAGTACAAGCTTTCGGAGGTGTACGGCTTTGGCAGCGACCTCTCCAGACGCAAGTCGGCTAACCGCCAGAACCGGTGGTCGGTGCACGGCAGCGAGGGCGCCATGAACAACGTGGTGGCCAGCCCTCGCACGCACTCTCCAAAGCATTCCGGCATCAAGTGCATCAACAAACTGCACTCCAGCTCCGCAGGCTCGTCGCCGGTCCACAAGCACCCCAGCAACGTGACGGCCGCCGTCCGACCTACGCAAGCCATCCGGCCGCTGAGTCAGACACCGGCAGAGGTCTGTCTGTCTGAGAAGGTGAGCAACACTGGAGCCGTGGACCCTAGTCTCACCCCTAGTCTCAGCTTCAACAAGAGCTTCGACCTGGAGTCATCCGATTTCAAGTCCATCACGGCCCACAAGTTGCTCAAAGGCATCTCCATCAACAGCATCGACACTCTGGTAGAGGTGAATCTGGCCGCCGAGACTGGTCCACAACCGGCCAACCATCACGCCAACAATGTGCAGATCGCCAATGGCAACCAGCATCCGAAGAATGGAAGCGGCCCCGCGAAGACAGACCCGGCTGCACCGGGTAAGGGAACACTGTTGAACAATGCGCCCAAGAGGTACGGAGAGGCCCTCAAGAGCAGGTACCTCGCAAGCAAGAACCCTGCAGAGAATGGCGAGCGCAAGAAACTGCTCGAACCCAATAGCCCCACGGAAGGCACCAAGGTTACGGCCCTGGTGTGAGGCTGGGAGGTGTTAACCAAGTTTATTGTGACTTGTTTTCAGCTACTTGTCATGGGCCAGTGCGAATGGTAGTGCCACGAAGAAGATTACATGCCTTTTCCCAATGTAATCTGAGAAGTTTGGCTTCTGGGCAGTTCAAGTATGACATTACACGTTTGTTTACATGTATTTGCTGGTATCTGTATACACTGAGGTAGACAACTTCCGATTATCTAGGAAGGCGTGAAGAAAGTTCCCCGAATTATCCAAATAAGGGAAGAAAAACTCATTGAAGAACATGGAAAAAGGAAAAACTTTGCTTCCTTGAATGGTTTTAAATTGATTAAATAATTATGTTCTGGAAAATACTTGAAAATTATCTCATATTGTTGGTGTTGTAGTTAAAAAAAGCTTAATATTAACTGTTGTTCTTGTGTCTTCACAAGAATGGATCAGCGGGCAACATGTGACATGAGTAAATCTGGTAAAATATAATAAATGTGTTATGTCATACTTCAACGCTTATCCAAACACTTGCAATTAAGTACCGCGAGTCCGAGTTGCTTTTCGCCATTTTAATAATGCTGGAAAATACACGAAATATAAATTTTGAAAAAATATAGATGCTATCATATAGATTCATTTTTAGGCCAATAATACAAATCTTGTAAGCAAGATTTATTACCTTCTGACGTCAGTAAAGCAACTGCACGCATAAGTTGTCAAATAAAACAAATTGCATTGCATACCATTTGCTGGTTAGGGGATGATTAATGCTCGGACGCACCATGAGGAAACAGTGTATGTAAATGTTTCTGCTGCAAGGTAGATCTATTTAAGATAATAATTCTAAATTGCACTCTCGTAAATATTGTTCATATTTATTTCTGTTCTTGCTTGACCATTTGCAGGAATAATGCTGAAAAATTAGGATAAAAGCTTATATTCCAATTTTTATTGAAAGGGACGATTTTTCAAAATAAATTTTCTGTAAGCGTAAACCTTTCTGAATTTACTCCTTAGAACTGTTTCCCAGTCTTTTTACCCCTGAGGACCGATAAAAATAGTAAAAATATTTCGATGACCGGAAAAAAAATTGGAGAAATATTTCGCAAACTGTTTCTTATTTAACTTTGTTGACTTTTCCAGGTTTTTAAACAAATTTCCCTGACCAAAACAATGTCAAAATTAATATACTCGTATGCCAATGTTAGCCACAATTTTGTAATATCGACACAGGAAAATATTCAACATTTTGCAAAATTTAATAATGATAATTTGGAACAATTTTACAAAATTAGTTTTCGTAAAATGTTTTGAAAATTTGTCATCATAAAAGATTGAAAATTATGCAAATCTTTCCTCGAAAATAGTTGAAATTTTTGAAAATTTGTGCTTGGAAAATGTTGGAAATCTTGCAAATTTGTATTACAAAAAGTTTTTAAAATTCTGCCTGTTTGTTCTCGAAAACTGTTACAATTTATCAAATTTGTATTCGGAAAACGTGAACAATTTTGCAAGTTTGTACGAGGAAACTGTTGAACATTTTTCAAGTTTGCAAATCCAAAATATTTTGAATTGTGACAACATTAGTACTTTGGATTTCCCTGTAAATCATTCTTCACTTACTTTACCAGGCAGGTTTTTGAGGTCTTTTTAGAAGCTTTTTTTTGCGGACCGGTAAGAAATTTCTGCTGATAGGCGGTTGAGTAACACTGCCCTAGAACACCCTTCCAATCAAGCTATTGGAAAGAAATAAAACAAAGGAGACTTGAATTAATTGTTGCAAATTGCAAGGATTCTGTTCTCTTTCTATCGAAATTTCAAATGAATCCACTTTTAATATCCTTCAACAATGCAAATTTATTTCAGTAGTCATAGTGGTACCCTAGAAAAGTCAGTTTAACACTAATTTATGAATTATTTTTACAAATGTATTTTGGCCCCTTGCATATGGCAGCGGATTAGGCTGAATTATACAGAGGCAGATTTTAACCAACAGCTTATTTGAATTTCCAATTATTGGAAATGCATTAGAAGCTGGTGAATTTTTTAAAAATTGGTCTATGCAGAGCACCCACTGATCACTGTCAGGCAAATTTCTGATATCTATCAGATTGACATTTGCTATAAGGTTATGGTTTTGCATAAAACAACTAATTGAATCTCATAGTTTAGCTTGGGAATATTAGTGCAAAAATTGAGCAATATATCCGATTCTGAAAATGGTCATAATCAGCCTCTCAGTTGAATTTTGATATTGTGGGATGTATGCATTTGCCCACAAGTTGTTCATTACATATTTTACCATTTTTATGTCGTCCCCATTTAAAGAAAATCTCATCTTTCCATCATATCATCTATTTTCATTCTTGACGAATTTTTTTTTTTTGAATTTTTTAATGTCAAAAAATGATACTTTTTACCATTTTAATATGATACAAATACATTCGAACGTACTCACATTTTTCGCCATCTGTTTTCAACATTAGTTCATTAAATATGCATTTTGAGCATCTGATCAACAACTTTTTATCTAAGTTATTCAGGCTTTTTTTCGACGTTTACTAACGTTACTTGTAGTTTTTTTTGTGAATTTTACAAAACGAATTATTTTAAAATTCGCATATTTTTGGTCTGTTTCAAATTTTCAGCTGAAAGCCTGAAACATTGGTGAAGTCTTGCTGAAGCAACACAGAGAGAGAATTCAACGTAATTTTTTGTTAATTTTATTGGTACCATGCTTATTAACTTTATGATACTGTAAGAATTGTATATTTTCTGTAAAAATTACATAATTTTTGAATGGAAGCGCCTTTTATATCTGTTCCAATAACCTTTATTAATTGTACATTTCCTATTGACATGTATGAAATAGCCGACTTTAGATTTTGCATCCGAATATGTATGGTTTTCTATATCTGGGGCTTTATTCTCCCCGCACCTTTTGAAGTGTTTTACACCAGTGCGTGTTTGGTAAATGGTTACTCAACAGCATGCTATTTAAATTGGTATGTTTTCCATAAATCCAATTATTTAATTTCACATTGCCAAACTCAAGAACATTGGTTGGACGCAAATTGTTTTTTCAAAGTTTGTTTTTTTGTAAAAAAAATATATATAAATCAGAGTATAATAATTTTTCCATCAGATTTAACAAAGTTTTACCCCCAAAAAGCAAAACTTTGATAAATCTGACGAAAAATTCATTATACCCAGATTTTCACAGCCTGTCACGCAAAGTTGCGTGCACATAATTCTTTCATATATTGATAAACTGACCTTTAACGCTGCAATTAGGGGGATGCAAAAGTAAATGTTTGAGAATTTTTGCCTAAATAAACACTTTCGAGATAACTAAACTGTAAATCATTCTGAATTTTTCGATCTTGCCGAACAAGCTTTTAAGCATATCCAAAACAGCATTTAACAGCAGTTTTTTAATGCAATTTTCTAAAATGAATAATTGAGTATTTTTAGTATGAAGTTTCCTTGATCATGAAATGTATTTCAGAAAAACCTCAATTCTTAGTAATCTCCAAGCTGAATAATAAAATGTAAAACTCAGTTTTAGCTATTTGATTTTTTTATTTGAAACTCTTTGAATTTCTAATTTTCTAAAATGAATAACTGAGTATTTTTGGTATGAACTTTCCTTGATCATGAAATATATTTCAGAAAATTCTTAGTAATCTACAAACTGAGTAATGAAATTGAAAATCAGTTAAACTCATTTGAAACTCGTAAATTCCATTTTGAATTGTCATTTAATTCGTATTACTTGCCTCAGGGATATACAAATCAAATTTTACTGGAAACATATGTCAGATGCAATGTACATGACTTCACTTTTTCATTCTGAATTTTGATTTATTACCCAAATTATACTATGATGCCATAGATAAACTCACTACAGCATTTGGAGAAACTGAAATATTTTTAAACTATAAATTCTGATGAGTTTTATGAAGTTGAGAGCAAAGCTTAGACTAGCGCTGCGGTTTGAGTATGCAAATGTTCAACCAATTTTTTCAAGCGATCAAATTATATTATGGTAGAGCTTTAGAAATAAAGTTTTGTAAATAACACGCTTGTAACAATTATTTTTCATGTTATTTGAAATCTTAATATGTGAAAAATTTGTGATCCTTTTAACATTACATGTAGTTTTTTTCTCCTTGTTGACCTTATAATAACAGTGGCCAACGACAATAGAAATTTGAAAAGAATCTTTGAATCAACATTACTGGTGAGTAGTTTTATAATAAACGTAGAAAATGTCATTCATCTTTCGTAAAATTATAATCTTTAATTATGCAATGCATCCTTTACAACCTTATACTATTTGAAGCTGTCATTGGCCGTTGATGTTTTCCGTTGACAGTTGATCAGGACAATGAAAAACATTTTCATAGATTTGATAATTATTCGGAATTCGCAATTTCAGAAATTTGCAAAGTTGAAATTTGAAAAATATAATCTAGAAACTAAAAGCAATAAAAAACAGAAATGCTAATTTTTTATACAGTATTATTTAATTGCAGTTATATTTTCAACCGAGTAGAAATATACGTTTATAAATGGAAACATAATTAAATTTAATGCCTTGTTATTTGCATTATTTTTTTCTGTCATATTTTCTACATTAGTAGAAATGTCCATAAAATTGAGGAAGTCATGGACGTAGTTCCACACTCTTCAGAGCAATGCAAAACATTTTCATAAATTTCATAATTATTCGAAATTCGCAGTTTCAGTAATCTGCAATTTGAAATTTGAAAAACGATCTACAAACTGAAAACAATAGAAATCGGAAATGCTAATTTATTATGTAGTATTATTTAATTGGAATAATATTTTCAATCGAGTAGAAATATACGTACCGTAAAGAAATCAAAACAGAATTAAATTTATTGTCCTATTATTAATTTGCATTATTTTTTGCATTATTTCTGCATTGTCACTTACTGTATTTGACTATTTTTGGACAAATCGGACTAGGCCATCGATTTTTTCTCTTCTTAGCATTTTGCCAGTCATCATGAAATAGAAATCAAATGATTTGCCTACACTTATCCAAAATGTGAAAGTTCCTGTAGTATAAAAATAGCCCGACTAAAATGTCCATTATCGTAGTAAGCACTTAGGTAAATAACTACTTTAAATTAATCTTTAATATTCCATGTCATATTGTACTTGTAGGTCTTTAAAAAGTGTCTGTAGGTAGGCAATCCATACGCACATCTCTGTATATTTGTGGTGGCCCCTTTTAAGGGGCAGTTAAGTAATACTTTCCAAAAAAACTCTTGTTTTCTCTTATTCTTTCGATTGTTTTACTTACTTTACGCAAATACTAGAAAAAAGGTGAATCAACCAAAACTGCAATAAATAAGTTTTTTATTAAACCGGAATAAATCTTTAGTTACTGTACATACATAAAATATAAAAAAAAACTTTTTATAATACAAATATTTTCAAATTAAATCAATGCTATGCTTTAAAGATTGTTTTGAATTAAGTAGCACATGATTTCTAACCGATTATTCTGTTCAATGATTTTGAACGGATTGCACAAAGATATTTTCAAGTTAAGACAATGCTATGCTAGCTTTAAAGATTGTTTTGAATTAAATAGCACCTGATTTTAAACGGATAGCACAAAGATAGTTTTAAATTAAATCAATGCTATGCTTTAAAGGTTGTTTTGAATTAAATAGCACATGATTTATAATTACCGATGACTCTGTTCAAAGATTTTGAACAGATAGCTCAAAGATATTTTTAAATTTCAAATTAAATCAATACTATATGTTTTAAAGATTGTTTTGAATTTAATAGCACATGATTTCTAACCTATGATTATGTTCAATGATTTTGAGCAGATAGCACAAAGATATTTTCAAATTAAATCAATGCTATACTTTAAATATTGTTTTGAATTAAATAGCACATGATTTTATACAGATGATTTCTAACCGATGATTCTGTTCAATGATTTCGAGCAGATAGCACAAAGATATTTTCAAATTACGTATTATTGAATTTGACTTTTTGTTCAATTACTGTACTCATTTTATTCAATGTCCAGTGTTTTTTCTGACACAAGGTATATCAGGGAAATCATTAATATCATTGATATTAATCTTACTTCGAGGTAAAATATAAGCAGGGATCGTATTTAGGTCAATTAGTTCAAATCATTATTTATTAATATTTTATTGATTTTCCCAAGTAGGAACGATATGGGTGGGGCCAGGAAATGAAAAGAGGAATTTCGAATATTTCTTTAGCCTTTTTTCTAAAATTTTTTTGTTAATGTTTTCTTTTAACTCTTTTTAATACTTGACTTATGTTTCTGACCATTTTTTTAAAAGTTTAAACAAGCATACGCCCATCGTACGTCATGCTGAAATGAGCTTATCGAATAGCCCTCGTCTCGTACGGTAACGTTTCGGATGACCCTTACCAAGTAAAACACTCGCCAGGTGGCGTGACGAGCGTTGTAGGCCACGTTGTTGGCTCTCGCGAAAAGGTGATATCTCGTAATTCGGCTCTGAAACAATTTGAAAAAAAGACTGGAATCAAGGCAGTACGTGTCATAACTATCCAGAAAAACGTATTTCTGATCCGGGACATTGTTCGCGCGTTCATTTCTCGGTTTCTTGTCATGAACATGCGTTAAGCTGAAATAAATTTCCAGCGATCTTTGGGAATTCGGATTCCCAATCGAAGTATGAAGACGAATACGTTGATAGGTTGTAAGTAATATTTAATGTTGCAGA
>JAQGBX010003234.1:0-17875 GCA_034698745.1 Megaphyllum sjaelandicum
GTATGATGATCCCCCCTGCCACATGGTACTATGTACTGACTGCAGGGTAATGAATAGAATAGAATAGAATAGAATAACAATGGCCGACTACAGAAACAACCATTTCACACGTTATCATGACATACGAGTATAAACGCTCAGTTTTCCCACCATTGTATCATCACGAAATATTTAGGCCCATTGTCTTATTTATTAACCTTTTGTTTTATCCACTGACTTCTTCCGGGGATTTCATGAACTTTAGGAGGTAAATTATTTTCTTCGAAAAAACAGGAATTTAAGATTTTGCATATCTTCCGTTTCACAATTTTTTTTTAAAAAAAAAATATGTAGATTTTTTCCTAATAGAGGTTGAATCTTTTCTGGGGACAAAAAAAAACGATATTTTTTTTTAAAGACTATGCAATTTTACAACAAAAAAAAGCCTCTAGAAAAACTACCTTTTTCGCAACAAAAAAAAAGTAAATTTATCCAAATAATATTTCATTTTTTCTAAGAACATCACAATTTATTTTGTTTTAAATATAAATGCCGCGTATAAATTACGTAACTTCATGACAGCACAAGTAGTTCGTAATACTCACAATAGCCTAGCCAGAATTACGTACTATACTGTATATTCCAGAACATCGCATTGTTACTATCCTATTTTTTGAGTTTTTCTCGCTTTTTGAGGTATATTTGAGGAACTTCTTTATCCAACCACAGTTTTCAGAACTTCGAGGATCACAATCTAACGAATTTTTTTCTTTCTTTCTAGTTGCTCAACAGTATTGCTAAGGACTTGGATTGCATGCTAAGTGACCTATGCCAAACCCTACCAGACCGAGCCACCAACCATGAACCTTCAAGAAGCCTTCCTCACTTCCGAAAGTCGAATAACGCAAACTCACCACATCACAAGTGGCCGCGTACTATACCAAGGTACCAAATGCAATTCATATATATCATCATGTAAATATCTTAACAGAAAACCCCGAGGATTTGTCACTTTTCAACCAAACGGTGTGCTGCGCAGGCGCCACCAAGAGATGACCTCAATTGGAGGCGCCATCTGCACTCGAACCAAACAAATAAACATGTTGCTTGCTGTTAGCGCCATACCTACAAAATCCTGGCAATTCTAAGACAAGAGGGAGCTATTTTTTGCCTAAATTGGGGATTACCAAAGATCTAGATCATGATATGAAAGCGGCGAGAATTATTACATCAGGTGAGCTCCAGGGCCATGTCTTAAGCCGTTGATGGTGCACGAAAAACGCTGAATTCTGGAGCGCAAAGATGAATAAACACCATCGAGAGAACGTAAATCTTGATTAGCATGGAATGTTTATTGAAAACAAACGCAGTAACTCATTGTTGCTCAACGCCCTAAGATAAAAGTCGAGTTGAAACAACCCAACCCAGCAATTGCTCGGTGCATAACTCGAATCCATAAATAAACGCATGCCTGCAGATTCAACAGAAATGATGTGCTCAGCATATGCCGAATTCGGCGCCATCTATGATGCATTGTGTACAACAGGATGTCCTGGAGCAAAATAAGAACGCTGTCAATTAACTAATATCCACACGGTACATCAGGCTTCTAGGAAAACAATTCTTTGGCAAAATCAGACAACAGATACTTAGATTTTGGATAAAATCCAACTTTGCAAACATCGTATTGGTCATACTGACGAAAACATGAGTGCGATGGACCTTATGCAGATTTCGTTAG
This sequence comes from Megaphyllum sjaelandicum, assembly GCA_034698745.1. Lineage (NCBI taxonomy): Eukaryota > Metazoa > Arthropoda > Diplopoda > Julida > Julidae > Megaphyllum > Megaphyllum sjaelandicum. The sequence continues at coordinate 1,721 of JAQGBX010003234.1, forward strand.
GATGTACTATAGTATACTGTATATCACGTGATATTTCATTCATTCCATTGGTGAAAATTCACCCGGAGACCCGTTCTTTTAGTTCTTGATTCGATGAAAAGATCACGTGATGCTTGCTCATATGTAATTCTGCATAAGGTACGTATATGCACAGGGTTCCCCCAAACCCAAAAACCTGCAACAGTCAGAGAACTTGAAGACTTTTTGAAAAGAAATGGGAAGAATGAATTATTCTGAAAAAGTCAAGGAAATTCAGCGAAAAGTTATTGCTTGTACGTGGTTAGCTCGGGGCCCATTTGTAAACTTTTTTTTTAAATTTTAAGTACAAATTTACAAAAATTTGAGATGACAAATTTGCTAAGTCTTCCACTTTTTCCGAGCACAAATTTGCAAAATTGTCAATTGTTTTCGAAAAAAGATTTGTGAAGTTGTAAAAATTGTAAAATTTGTAAAATAAAACAGATTCTAAGGACAAAATGGGAAAATTCTCAACCTTTTCAGAGTAAAATTTTTCAAAATTTACAGCCTTTCTGAGTACAAATTTGCAAAAATGTCAGCATTTGGGGAACCCAAATTTGCAAAAATTTCAACATTTTGCGAATACAAATATGTAAAATTTTCAAAAACCTTTCATGCTAATTTGGCAAAATATCTATGCAAATCACGATTACGTCAATGTTGTCGTTGGCTATGGAAATTTGTTTAAAAACCTGGAAAACTCACGGAAGTTGAATATGAAATTTCTTGGGGGATCCTGCACTAGGAACCGATTAAAATTTTTGAACCGTAACTACACCTTATTGAATGTGATTACCTTGCCGACATTTTGAGCACCTGTACATTCCAATTTCCAGTAATTTTTACTTCAGCCATCTGGTACATATTAGATTGAGTTATTTACAAAATTTAAACATCTGTGACCCCGTTCATGAAATGCTTGCGATTTTGCGTGCTTGTATTCAAATATTCTGAAGGGTGCAATCGAAATTTTTTGAAAAATAACGCACTGTCATGTGCGTGAAAAACATTTCCTATTATTTTTTATTCACATGTTCGTTTTGATTCAAACTTCTAACTGGAATTTCCCCTTATGAAAATTGTGGCATTGCAAGCCAAATGACATAATTAGATATTAAACAAGAACATCACAATTTCCAAGGAAACTTGTGAATTTACATTGCTAATCAAAAAAGGCAGGTTTAGCAAATTTAATTCACTGGAATCTCATTAAGAAGAACTTGCTTTATACGAATTTCTGATAGTACGAACTCATTTCCAGTATCCGTCCTAGGGTTTTGACGAATAATGTTAATTTCATCGTTTAAGACGACTTCTGAATTCGGATATTGCGAATTTTCGGCTAAAAAGAACCTTGGACAATAAGAGAAAAGGTAGAAGAACCTGCTTTTTACGGGAATTCAACGATACAAGCTGCAGCACTTTCTCCTGGGATCCCCTAGACTTGGAAAGGTCAGGGAAGAATGGCTTATTTTAAAAAAGTCAGAAATTCAAAGCATAAATGTTGTCATTATATATTATTAATGTTTCCACGGGGTTAGCTAAGAGCCTATTTGCATATTAATGTTTCCACGTGGTTAGCTCAGAGCCTATTTGCAAATTTTAAAAATTTTCCTATAATTTGCAAAACTTTCACCAATTTAAGAGGACAATTTTGCCAAATTTTTAACAGTTTCCGAGGACAAATTGCAAAATTTTTAAAACTTTGAGTACAAATTTTCTACAAGGCTAAGTTTTTGAATACAAATGTGTATTCAGTGTATTGTTTTAATTTTTCTTTCTTAATTTTGAATTTTTTTCCTAAATTGACCATGGTAAATTTGGCAAAATACAAAATTCGATTTTCGGTGTCGATTTTTCAAAATTGTGGTTAACATTGGCATATAATACTTGTATGTCAATTTTGACATTGCCATTGGTCAGGGAAATTTGTTTAAAAAACATGGAAAAGTAAGGGAAGTTGAAAACGAAATTTCTGGGTGAACCCTGTTCCCGTTCATCTAGGGTAGGATTTCATCCCAACTCCGATCAAGTTTGATGATCGAGTTTGTGGTTCTTATTGCAATGTTGAAGACATGTTTTGTCTGACTTCTGATAAAAAGTATATGCATGTGCTGCCCCTTGAGATTCGTCGAACTTCTGAGGTCAACTATGCTGAAATTCCTCAAACGTGGGTCATTACGACGATACTTTTGGTTTAGAAAGCAGTTTTTCGTACAGGCTCTCATTTTCCTTCTAGCATTCTTGTTGTAAAAATAGGTAACAAGCGCAAAATCATAAGAGTATAAGTCGGTCAAATTTTATTTTCGAGCCAGAAGCTTGACATAACATTTTGAAAAGACTATCATGATTTTGAGTTATTTGCATGCAAAATACGTCAATTACGGAGTAGCCATTTTTCTAAAATTATAGACTACCTCAGTGGAATGAAGAATACTTCCTTATACCTGTTTAACCTAGTTGTGCACTGGTATTATTTAAATATTTAGGGGTAAAATTACATTAGAATAAAAACCGCAATCCACAACCGCCATGTTAAAACCTTAATCATGGCTGTTTTAAATTTGGCACGCGAGTCAAATTACTGTTGACCAGCAAATATTTTTTAATTTGAAAAACCTATTATTAAGCAATATGAAATGTGTACTTTGCCACTGATGTAAACACGGCATTTTTTTTTTTTTTTTTTTGTAATTTAAAGTCTGTGCATGCATGGGTACTGAAAACTACTGTACTATAAATGTCCTATGATGCCTGTACTAAAAAGGAAAGTTATTCAGGATTCCTATAAAAATCGAACAATGGAACAAGCATGTCAACTCATTGTGGGAAAGTCGGCCTTTGGCGTGTGTATAGAAATTACTACAGGTTGTGCATCACAAAAAACGAAGGTTTTTGTAGAAAAAACCTAAAGAATTTACCCAGTTTATTGAATAATATACCCGTGAAATTGAAGGTTTTCAAAAAATTCGCTTGTCCAAAAAAAGTCTTAAGCTGGTTCAATACTTGAGAATACAGGCACTTTTTTTTGTTAACTGCTGCCATTTGATTACATGAAGCAGGGTTTTCTCAGGCCTGGAAAACCTGGAAAAAGTCAGGGAAGAATGGCTTATTTTGAAAAAAGTCAGGGAAATTCAACGCAATCATGACGATCCAAAAGTAATATTCCTACATGGTTTATGGTTCGCTCATGGCCCATTTTCTGAGTACAAATTTGCAAAATGTTCCACGTTTTCCGAGTACAAATTTGCAAAATTATCTAGGTTTTCCGAGTACAAATTTGCACATTTTCCTCGTTTACTGAGCATAAATTTTCAACATTTTAAAACATTTTCCGAATACAAAACTGTCATAATTTTAAAGAAATTGTATGCATTTTTTTTAATTTTTAAAAAATGTTCTATGTTAGTTTTCAAAATTGTCGTTAATTAATTTTTCAAAATATTTTCCAGTGTCGATTTTGCAAAATATGTGAATTTTTCACACTGTCATTGATCAGGGAAATTTTTTTAATACCGGGAAAAGTCAGGGAAATTGAAAATGAAATTTCTGGGGGAGCCCTGTAAATTGTTTCTATTATTTTTGTACGCAATTTGTTTCACGTATTTTTGTACATTCATTTTTCACTTAAATTTATGTCTCCAAAAATAACTGGCAATCGACTATCAAACAGAAAGCTCATCTATGTTTCTTTCAAATACAACCACACTGGAGGAAAGAAAGATTTAAAAAAAACATGTTTCCCATGTGAATTTGTCATTTTTACATCACCATGTCTGTACTTTTCCCCAAAGACCCAAGTACACATCATTATGTCTTATTCCCCAAAGACCCAAGTACTCATCATCATGTCTGTACTTTTCCCCAAAGACCCAAGTACTCATCATCAAGTCTGTACTTTTCCCCAAAGACCCAAGTACACATCATCATGTCTGTTTCCCCAAAGACCCAAGTACACATCATCAATGTCTGTACTTTTCCCCAGAGACCCAAGTATACCAATCCTCCAGCAGATCGAACAATTCAAAGTTTTCTATTTCAAAGAATCAATTAGTACCACATGAATAAGGCTGCGTTCAAGATTGAGCTTGTTTCCAGTCGCTTGAAACAAGCTCAAAGTGAACTCAGCCATTGGCATGTTTCACAGTTGATGTTTCAGGATAAATTCTATCATTTCCATGGCATTCCTTTCATAATTTTTTTTTTCATGTTCCAGAAGAGCCGGTTTACCTGAACTCCCTGCTCCGAGACTGGCGAATGAGGGTAAGCGGCAGAAAGAAAGTTCACCGAGTTTGGGTCCCTCCGCCCATCCCGATGGTAGGACCAATCAGAGTCGAGTATTGCTTCTTAATTCTTCCGCTCTAAAGTTGCCTGGGTTGGCTGACAAAGGTGGTGGCCAGGTATATTCAATTAATCTGCTTTATATATTCTAATTATAGCTAATTCTCTAAATGGCGATGCAACAATTGTTACCCAAATGAAATAGGGTAGGAGCACATTAAACTTGTTTCCAGTCGCTTGAAACTGGTGTCACTTAGTGGTATTGCAGTTTCACGCGACTGGAAACAAGTTCAATGTGCTCCTATACCCTTATACAACTTGTAGCTCTTAACTCGCATTTTAGCCATGGCTGTTCAATAATTTGCTCGTTTGATGGTTTGGGTCTAACACAGTAACCAAGTCCGCATGTAAAAATTGAAACATGAAATAATATATTTGGTTACGAGAAAAGCTTTGGATGTTTTACCACCTTGAAAAGAAATGCAATGAAGTAACGCAAAAGTGTATTTTGAAATGCATTACATTGTTCCTATATTTTGTAAATGAAGTTGAATATGAAATTTCTGGGGGGACCCTTTATATTCTCGTCAATGAATTTCAAAATATATCTTAATTAAAGCAAAATGCATTTTGAAATGCATAACTACGTTTTAATCTACAAAATATTTGAAAATGCATTTCTTTTCATCGTGTATTGCAATCAATTGGTTCAGATTGGTGAATATCTGCTCAGGTGTGAGTCAAAAAAATTAACATGATATCGTGTTCTTGTTGACCAACACTAAAGCTTATTTGGATTGACACCAGACAATTTTTCCAAAGTTGTGGCGATCTTGAGAACAAGATGACCTTGTGTTTAAGTTGACTCATATCATTAGCTTACTGTATATATCTGTTGGATGTGAAACTTTTCAGAAGTCGATTTTCTACAAATGGAAAGTTTCGTAATGATGTGCATAGTATCGGATGAAGTAATGTGATAACTATTAAGTTATTTTCGTCTTACCAACTGAACTAGTTTACTTCGATTTCCATACAAGGCCCGATTTCGTAAATATTTTGGCATTTGGTGCAATTTTTCTGACGCCCTGATTAGAATGATGTCTTCATTACGTAATGAGAAGCTTAAAATCGAATGTGGGGCACCAGGCCTGCTGAATTAGAATTACATCGGGCAGTAGTACACAATTGTAAACAACAACATTCAAAATTAATGTAGGAATAAATTTTATATTGACGTATTTTTGATTCTTATCCAGAAATAGTACTAGAAATGCATGCAATTTCCTTTTCCGCGCCTTATTCAGCAGTTTATTATAATAAAATCTGTTCCAATCTTCAAGTCACGTGTGCAAGATCAACATTGCAATCACTCAAGGTCGCTCAAACCAATTAATGCATTCCTTCTCCACATGACTTTACGCCTAACAAAGTGAAACTCGTAAAGCTTCTGTCTGAGTACTCCAACTGTGTGTACGGTGCATCTATATGGACGATTCCCACGTAGCAAAAGTGACCAAACAATGACGTCATTATGTCAGTTTCCAATAATGACGTCACTTTTTAGCTTGACTTAACATGTTTTTATCAAATACAGCACATAGCGAAAATAGCTTTTCAGATAGTGTAGAATTACTGCTTAGGGTCGGTTGCACCAACTTACATGTCGGTTAAAATCTGAGGTTTACTAACCTTGGGTTGACATTTGACTCCAGGTTAACCTTCGAGTTAGATGTTTGTGTTGCACCAATTCCCTTGCACTAATTCTCTTGATGAAAAAATATCCACAGGGTTGCACTTATTCTCTTGATGAAAAAATATCCACAGGGTTGCACCAATTCTCTTGCACTAATTCTCTTGATGAAAAAATATCCACAGGGTTATGGAACCCATGTTTAACCTGCTGGAACAAAAATATACGGGAATGCACAGTGGGAAAGGAACTATCTTTGACCAATGCTTCCAGATTACGCATCCTGGCTTCACCTGTTTGTGTGACCAGGTGGTGTAGCTTGCGGAATTTTCTATAGCTTCATCAGATTCATTTCTATACAAGTGTAAGGTCCGCCATGTTGTTTTTTCTAATAACCTGAGGTTATAACCCTGCCTACTGGGTGGTTTAACCTTTCTCTTCATATTTCCCCTAACCCGTGCTTGTGCAATACAACGGTGGGTTAACATTGAGTTACACAGAAGGTTAACCCTAGGTTATTCTTAACCTCTGTTGGTGCAACCGGCCCTCAAAGAATAAAATTACCTCAGAAATTATTATGCATAATTACTAATCGATATAACGTTATCCATTAAGGTAACAAAATTAACATTCAAAAAAAATTATTTCGAAGTTTATCTCGGTAGTTTTGCTGCGCTTTCACATCCGTGCAAACATTAAAAATAATGTTCGTTTTAGGTATAAAATTATTTACTTAAAAAAATGTAACAAATAAAGAAGGGAAATGGGAATTGAAAATTTTTAAATTTTCTACTCAATACATTTTTTTTACATGTTGGATCTAGTTTCCTAGCTAATGCTTTTAAAACGAAGTCTTCAATTGATTTTAAAAATAATTTGTTTGAAATTTAAAAAAATATGAAGTTACCAATTTTTTTTTTTTCAAAAGTGCATGTACATGTACATGTGTTGAATTCGATGCCTGATGTACGACTGCCAGACCCTCTTAAAATATTTTGATCTATCTTGGAGAAAAAAAACCTCAAAAACCATGTAAAACACCGCTCAGAAATCTAGTAACAATTCTTGTCTCGTTCCATGTTGAGTAATAATTCCATTTCCTCATTAAGGGGAAGTTTTATAAAAATTTCCTGAACCAATGAATCACCATCTCATAAAACACTTGAGTGCTGGCACAAGTCATTTTTTCCATACTCGAGTAGTTAGTTCCCTTCGACAGGTAAAGTTTCAAACTCCAAACTGTGAACTTGTGAAGTTACCAAAGCCTAACTTCTGTGGCTCTTGGAGCTCGGAGCTAGCGGTCATCTTGCTTGATACTCGTCATTGCCGTAACATCTCGATCTGAATCCTCATTGCTCAACAGACATCCTTGGTGTTACGACACCAATAACCAACTTTGTTTCACTCTCACACAGGACTGCGACAAGCTCCCGGGTCTGGACGGCTACCAGAACAACGTCTGTTTGGAGGGCAACCGAGTTAGCCCCGAAGACCGAGAGTCTTGGAACTCCGCTTCAGAGTCCGATGCTGCCTCCGACTACGGTGTCCCCTGCCAAATTTCGATTCTGGAGCGGCTGATCTTGACACACTCCGTGTGGTATCTTCCGGGAATATTCAGAGGCGGTGCCATTCACTTGTTGCAAGGCAAAGACGTGGGCGTAAGAAAACTGTTTCCTGTTTTTATTTCCATTTAGCCTATTTAAGAATGAGTGTGATGACATTGCCGGTGAGGCCACCGAATGGCAGATTCGGACGTGAATCAGCTGGGGGTTTTTACAAGGTTGTCACTGATTTCACTTTCTAATTTGCTGACACGTATCCTGGCTTTCATCGACCTTATAAGGGCTACCCCAAAACATTTTGACGTCATTTGACTCATTTTTTTCAGCTGCCAATCAGGTGCCTCCCCCAAAATATGACTACGATTTAAGAAAATATGTAATGCAATACGAACACCTTACAAATTCATCATGGTTATATGGTACAAATAATTTTATCCGAACAATATTCAAAATTTAACTTAATTTTCAAATTTGTTCATGGTAAATTTGATTTCTGCACCTCTATGCATATTTTTTTATTTTTTGGAAATTACAACATGAGTGTATTGGTTGCTTGAACTTAAGCGTATCAGGAACCTGGTAGTCAGGGAACTTAAACATGTTTGGGAAAAGTTCGAGAAAGTCAAGGAAGGGTGATTTATTTTGAAAAACTCAGCAAAATTCAAGGTATAGATGTTCTCACAATCCAAAATTTATGCTTTTAAGAGCTCAGAGCCCATTTGCAAAAATTTTCAACAGATTCCGAGGATAAATTTGCACAATTTTAAAGTTTCCGAGGATAAATTTGGACAATTTTTAAGTTTCCGAAGAAAAATTAACAAACTTTTCAACATTTCCAGAGTTCAAATTTCTACAGCTTTAGACATGTTCCGAAGGCAAATTTTCAAAATTTCCTATGTTGATATTGAAATTCTTGCGAAATTATCATTATTAAATTTTGAAACATATTGAATATTTAACTGTCTCGATTTTGTAAAATCGTGAATAACATTAGCATATGTCAGTTTTGACATTATCTTTGTCACGAAAATTTTAAAAAGTTTAAAAACCCGGAAATGTCAGGGAAATTTAAATATAGAATTCCTGGGGGAACTCATATAACGAATGTTAATTCTGGCTTCCTAGTGGTATTCATAAAATTCCTCATTTTTGGTTCACCTAAATCCTATAATTTGGGCTTAATTCCTTGTTTTGACTGTTGATGAAGTAGAATTTGGGGCCATTGCAAACTAGGGACTTCTTAAACATAAAACACAATAATGACTTTCCAAAGAATTATTGATCAGACAATGAGCATATCACATATCAATAACCTTGATTAACCTTTCCCTTAAAATGCAACCGAGGCTTTTTTTATCAATCCACACATACATTTACCGTTATTTTTTTTTAAGCAACCTTGTGCCATTTTATTTTTCAATAAATGCCAAGCCCTATTATAATCAATAGCGTTTCACATTGGGACAACTTAATAATAATCGAATATATTAGAAAGTAAGGTGGTGCTAATTTGGGAGTGAAGCCTGTTCTTCCTTAGCAGTTTATTAACTCCATTTAACGACGCCCAAGGCCAGTTATGGTAATCAGGGCGTCAGGATTATTGATAGGAGGCAATAGTAAGTTTGAAGAGAAAGATTACCGATTTTTAGAGGAGTTATCTCATGAGCCCAGTTCGGATTGTTCAATATTGTATACGCAGTTGTCGTAATACTCGAGTGTAACGATATTCAAAATAACCATTTTATTTGTAATCCAAATTATAAAATTTATAACGATTACTTTTACAGAACTTCATAATACGACAGTCTAGCCAGCCAAACACGAAGGCGATAACTGTCCGTCTACCACCGGACAAAGGACCTTACATCGAACATTACTTAATCGAAGCCATCGATGGTAAACTTCGGCTGGAAGGCTCGGACAACCATTTCACAGCCATTCCCACGCTGGTGGCCCACTACTGCCAGTGCTGGTAAGTTGGAATTGCTAAGTGCTAATATTTTAACACACTCAATATTCATAATGTCCATGACACTTTTAATTCTCTCGGCATTGATTTGTGTTTCTTTTCATTGACAGTGATGAGCTGCCAGTTCAACTGACACTGCCCCATGTGATTGCAGAAAGCAGCAGCAAGCACCAGCTATCCTCATTAGCACTCTTAGGACAAGGTAAATAGATTTGTTTTCCCATTTTGCCAAAATAATTTGTTTGGCTGATAATTACAAACCATCTTATGATTATGCAAAAGCCTAATTTGATTTAAATTCAGTCAAATCTGTGGGAAAAAAAGCATGTACTGTACAAAAGCATGTAGGCCTACTTGTACAGTGATGCTAGATTTGAAACTCCTCGGATAATAATTGAAGAAAACTCGAAAATGTAGCATTACATGTTAATATTATTACACGACAAAATAATGTATACATTAATTATATCGATGTTTTTGTAAAGTTGCGAAGTGAAAAGACTTATTTTGGGAAGTGGAGAAATGTTCATGTTTTTTGGGGGTTTAACGATGACAAAGAATCTTGGTTTGTTCTTTTGCACAATCAGGAATATGCTTATGATATTTTCAACTTTCCCCATTATTTTTCGTTACTGCATTTAAAATAAGCTTTAAACTTCTTTCAGAATTCTGGATGTCGCCATCTGCTGACAGGCGCTCATCAACGGGCAATTCGCCGAGACTCATCATTCCATCTCCATCCAGCATCCCAAGGCCTCCCATGTCCACATTCGGCTCCCCAACTTCCCCCACGTGCAACGACTTCTCATCCCGTGGCAGTCCCTTGCCAGCATCTCAATTGCATGCCTCTAATTCCTCCCTGGCGTCAGTGTCTTCAAAGGCCACCAATTCACCAACGTCCTCTGAAAAGTCCTCCCCTTTCCGGCGACTGGGCCAGCGCCCCGCTCCTCCGCCACGGTGGTACTGTGGATCCCCACTGCAGGCCAATGGCAACAACAACAATAACGTCACAGTCAGCACCCCCACAACAGAGGCGTCATCTCCTACTCCGAGCTTGACCTCATCAGCCAACTTCACAGTAACAACAACGGTCACTTTTCACGTGAACCAGTGCACAGCCACACTCCCTATTGAAGTGGAGACACCCACGGAGGATGAAAAAAAATGTGGTTCTCTAACAAATGGTCTTGCTCCAGAGCCCACGCTGACGACATCCACCACTGCCTCACTGACCCGCCGGGGTCACTTGCCCAACTCCACCTTCGATCCATCCCCCTCACCATCCATTGAATCTCCACCTGGCTTCCACCGTAGCAGTCTCGATGATAAAATTAGTGACTATGAAGACATTTGGGTGTGCAGTCCGAGTCCCGTTCCAGAGCAGGAGCAAAAACTGTTGCAAAAGCCAGCAAATAAACCTGAGGCAGCGTCGAAGCAAGATAACAATGTGGTTTCAAAGCAAAATGGCGCAGCTTCAAAGCATAATGGCGTGGCACCTAAGCAAAATGGCTCCGCTTCAGCAGATGGTGGTGGTGAAACAGACGAGCTGCAAGTGATCAAGGCACTTAGAGCGCTCGGAATGCAAGGCCTCACGCCATCCTCACACAATTGGGAATACTCATCGACCACAAACCAGACAGATCAGGAGAAAGTGCGTGCTCGAAACAGTCAAACAAATTCAGAACATGAGGATGAAGTGCTCAAGGATGGCAGTCAGAAGGCCAGGAATAAGCTGGGATCCCTGATAGTTTCCATGCCCAAAATCCCAAGAGTTTCGGCAGTTCTCCAAGGTGATACGGCTCCAATCCGCATTAACATTTCCAACAAAACTCAGGCAGAATCCTTCAGCAATGGATCCCAGATCTTTGGGACCGAATCTCTGGAGAGAAGTCCCAGCCGCCTCTCTGGCCACCGGCACTCTGACCCCAACATCCTATGGCCCAAGCCACCAACTGCTAGAGCCATGCCTCACGGTGCTGTGTCCGAACCCCACATGCTGGATGGCAAGCAACAGTTATGGCGCCTTGGACATGTGATGGCCAAACAGCCCATATCATCCAGCTTAACCGACTTACATTCCAAAACTAAAATCCTAGTGGAGCCCGGTGGCGGCTTTGTCAATGTTGGTTTCCGGTCCTCATCCTCGCAGCTACTGGCCGCCAGGGGATTAGACGCCTCAGCAGCGCAGGACAGCGACGCATGCTCGGTGAAAACTGGCAAGAGCGATATGACGGATCGCAGCACATTGCCACGTATGCAATCCAAACGAAGCCGACATCTGCCACTGCCCCTTGGTCTCCAGGAGCTGGCAGCTGACATGTCGTCTTCAGCGGCCACCACATTGACCAAGAATACGCTGACAAGGAGGGCAGGTAAGTTTGTCAATGAGAGCGCATGGTGCGTCGATTCGTCCTGGGAGTGGTACTCACGGCACTGTGGCTCTCTGCCCTCTGACTCTGATTCGTCGTCTGAAGATGAGTTCCTTGTGGAGAATCTGACCGACAATGAAGAAACCGAGTTGGTCCAATTGCGGCAAAAGGGCACTCGCTTTCCAGTACTATTGCGGCCACCTGGAGCCTACATCGCCAACAGCTTCTTGAACAGCAGTGCAGATACGTCCAATATGGTAGTCACAGTGGAGGAGCTCCTCACCCAGGCTTCTCCACAACTCAAAGTGCCGGAGATTAAGCCACTGACTGCCAGCAACCTTCTCCGTGTGTCTGCTTATGACAACATTGATAGTGAGGATGAGGAAAAGCGAGTGGTCAAAGCGGTATCCGGCAGCCGCATTTTTGTCTTTAACAGCCACCCGCAGGAGCCACTTTCAAAGACCTCTTCGATGAATGGAGAACCTGTTCAGGTGCGGACAGACAAGCACAAAGTCACGCGGCCCAGTGTCGGGAACCTGAAGCAGAGACATGTACCATCTGAGGCGGGAAGCAGCGCCACCGAATTCTCTGAACCATGGGACAGTTCCCGCTGGGAGAAACTGTTACTGGAAGCAGCAGATGCCAAGGTGCGGCCCAACTACCAATCTTCCCAGGTAAGCCACGAGGAAGCCAGTGTTCTGGAGAAAAACGATCTGAACAGTGCCATGGAAGTAAAGAAGGTAGAACTGATCGAAAACAGTAACCCCAATGGCAGTGGACAGTCAATCATGGATGATGAGTCCCAGTCAGTGTCCACCCTCACAAATGAAAATGAGGACGTTTATGCTGCTAACTTTGCGGACAGTGAGGAATACTTCCAAAAAATTCCAGGTAAGCAACATTAAAAAAACTATTTTAATGTAATTGCAGTAAATAGTTCTGGTGGCAGTTGTTTCCAAAAGATTCCTTTACAACTTACTTATTAAATAATGTATTTTTGCCAAAAAATTTAAAAATCATCATTTCATTTCACTTCCAGGTTTGATTTCGATATTGGTATTATTGATTTCACTAAAATTGCAACTTAATTTATTTTAAAATGATCACTTTTAAGTGGAACACTTAGACGAATAGCATTTAACAGATGGTATAGAAGTAAATCTGTGTAATTATCTACTCCAAAAAAAAATGTTATTAATTTGCATAGGTTGATAGAAATCAATTCTTTACCCAAATATGCACATTGCATTGTTTTGACTAATGGTTATCATATTTAACTTTTTATGAGCACTACTGTGGAAACCCTTACGAATCAGATCCATGTAAAATTGTACTGAAATCACAAACCCCGATTACAACTGCCGTAATCTTGTACCTGATAACCTGGCACACCCTGACGTTGCATGCATTTGTAGATAACGTTTCGTTTACAATGGCGTTAACAGAAAGTTCTGATTCAAATTCTTCAGCCCTTCCTTGCCTGCTTTCGCTTCGCCGAAAGGATCGCCACTTGGGAAAGCCTATTCGGGATTACGTGTTCACGTAAGTTAGTCGACATTGTTTCAACGATTGCTTGTTCAGAATGTCTTCTGGACTCTGATCCGTGCTTTCCCTTCATATTAATTTTATAAGTTTCATGACAGTATATTCTTTAATTTTACATTCCCTGCAGAATGGCACAAGATAAAAGTTTGATATTTGGACAGCATATTGAACACTTTATCCAGTGCACTTTGGAAAGTCATGAAACTAATCCACACGTGATGATGCGTAATGTAAGTAACGCACAGGATCTATTTACCAAGCTGTGTGGGACGATTTTGCATGTAAAACAGTATTCAAATGATAATTTCCTATTTCACTTTTAAATTCCAAAATTCTGCCTCATTTCCTTAAATTCATAATTAAAAAAAACTTCCCTTCCTTTCAAATAATTCCCTGCATCTTTGCATATCCCATCTATATATATAAAATAGAAAACGACGCCATTTTGTTGTTGACGCTAGCGGCTGGCGGTACGTACGGAGGTACTGTACGTACGGACTTAAGCTCGGCATATACGATTGGCCGTTCGCGGCATACCCCCGGAGCGCGAACTCTGTGGGGAAAAACAAAGCCATATATCTTTCCTAATTTTCTCTGGACCATAAAACTGTCAAACAGGTTTCCCGTCCCCTATCCGGGATGCGGCCAGATCATATGGCGCCATCTTTTGGCGATAAAGGGTAGCTAAATCTAACTCCTGATCTCATAAAAGGGGTTAGAAAATCAAACAACAATTTTTACTTGGGCAAAGTTGGGTATTACCGCTAGTATAATTCTATAGAATTATTAAAAAATATTTAGGGGGGGGGGGGGGGTAATCGACGGGTTGTGACATAATTATGGATGGGGTGTAGTAAAATTTGTAACAATTGTGACAAAGGGGTGGGTGTGTGTTTAAAAAGAGGCAAAAAAGTGTGACATAATTTATGGATCACCCCATACCCTTTTCCAACGATTCAGCACATTATATCTATCAAAAGGGAAAAAATATTTCTCCCAAGGAAAGTACGATCACCATGAAGCCATGTGCTTCAAAAACAACAGAGGGGATGACCCGAATTTAAACCCCTTCATCCCGTCATCAAGGGGGTAACGGCGCGCCCTTATTAGACGTCAAAAATGCCGCCAATTTCGAAAATTACAATCAAAATTGAGAGTGGAAAAATGAATTTATAAGAAGTCAGAAAGTAGATCAAATTAATTCCAACCGAGATTGAAACAACCAATAGAAAGAAATGAATTGAGAAACCATAATAAGACATATTAAATAACCGAAAATCGAATTTAGAGAATGAAAATTGCGGACAAAACAATATTAAAAACGTTCGAAAACCGAAAATTAAAATGGTAAAGAGCGAAAATTTGCAATGTTGAAAGTCAGGCAATCATAGTAGACCCAATCGAGAGTCGAAATTATGAAGAAAAAAATACTATCCAAACAAATGAGATCGAAAATAAATTTGGAATTTAAATTTCATAGGCGATGAATGGAATTTTGAAGGAATTTTGAAGAAAACAAAATAGTTGGACCCATTGCTATCCAGAAAATTACGAAATGGCATGTTTCAAAGCGCATACCACTAAAAATGATACCGAATTAATGTAAAGAGGGCTATAAAATGATAGCAGGTTTTCTGGCTCGTCGGTGTGGGTTTCTCCTGACAGTAGGGACCTCATTGGCAACCGTAACGTCTAAGCTTGGGGATACCCCGGCTGGTAGTACTCTGTTAGTGGTCTGTGAGGTCATTATTGGGGAGATCGAGCCAGTGTCCATCGAAGATCGGACCCTTCGACGATGACTCCTTCTTCTTGCAACAGGGGTGATACGGCTCGGTGGGATATCTCCAGAGGCAAGATTTCTATCTGGTGGGGCTTCATCTGTCAATTGGGGAACCCTGGACTGGATGTGATGTCCATTTCCTGTAGTCCCTGTAGCTAGCAAAGAAGCTGGAACCGCTGGACGACTTTGGATCCGTGTGACCACATTCCTAGAATGGACTAATTGATTAAATGGGGCATCATGCATGTGGTAATGGGATTTTCATCCCGTCTTTCATCAGACGCGGTACATAGAACCTAGGGATCGTGCCTATGTCCCTAGCCATGTTGATTGCATGGGTGTCATACAGAATTCGGAAGTTTTCCTTGAGAGACAGGCCACGGAATCTGTCATCGGATGTGAGGATTCTTGGTTCTGCCAGTTTGAAAAAATGTCAAGGGTTCTGTACTTCATGGGCCACCATAGAATTCTTCTTTGATTCCATAAGTTGGCATTGACTGTTATGCTTTTGCATACGGATCTTTACTTTCGTCCGTGTCTGGCCGATGTAGATACTTTTTCAGGAGTGGCACTCTGTTTGGTAAACTACGCTGATGCGTTCCAACAACGGAGTAAAATCCTTTGGCGGCAGAAACGAGGCAACCAAACCACCGCTGGTTGTAAGGGAGGCCGATCCAAATCTTGGGTACCTCCTGTTGTATCGTGTCCCCATCCGGCGGTTGTACTGTAGCATCCTGGCTACAGGATGATCCAAATCTTGGGTACCTCCTGTTGTATCGTGTCCCCATCCGGCGGTTGTACTGTAGCATCCTGGCTAAGGCACCGAGCAAGGTGGCTTAGAGGTTGGCATCCTCATCTTGTATTCGGTAGACTCAGGTTCGATTCCTGGGTCGGCTATCTTTGATTGTGGTTTTCATGGTTTTCCACAATTTCTCCAG
>JAQGBX010003235.1:0-17872 GCA_034698745.1 Megaphyllum sjaelandicum
TGTTAAAAAGCAATTTGGTCGAGGAGTTGGTTTATTGAGTATTTATGTTACCGACCACATGATGATGTCGAGTTTTATTAACAAACTGCTTGGCGATTATGTAGCTACACTCTTGATGAACTTCCATAAACGATGAAAAACAAGAACTCCCTTGTGAAATGAAATAAAAAAATAAGATCAGACGAGAAAAGCCGCAATCAAATAGCGTGCCTTCGTTTAATCCATCAAGGATTAAATTAAACTACATGCAAAGTGGATTAAAATTATGAAGGCGTTCACTCGGGAAGCACCTGCTCGCATGTAGGGTCAAGCTGGACCACCGAGGGGTATTTCACCTGCCCTCGAAATAAACTTCTTCGCTACGCCTTCAGCTGGTCTTACCTTGCCTACCTCCATGTAGAACAGACCGCTTGACCTCTCGGACTATTTGTTGTGTACTGATTGCATTACGACTGACCTCGGGATACGAGGGGGAATTTTGCAAAATTGCTATTCTTGAAGAGTGCAGAAGAACCTCAAGTTTTTTCCAGACGAACCGTTGGCTTAGCTTTTGCACTCGGTTGGATGTATTTTCCGCGATTTCCTCGGTTTTTAAGGTGAGCAATTTTTAGTTTCATTTATTTTTTATATCTGATTTTTTAAAAATTATTCGCCTTGTTTTGTCGATCAAATCAGATGTAAACAGTCGAACATTATACCCAGAATAAAATTGAAAATTACAAATTTACAACAACGATTAACAATTATACAATTGTAGATTTTTAAAACGTTTTTATGCATTTTTTTTTTATTCGTAGATTAAGTTATCATAAAATCTTGCAATCGCCCTTAAGTTTTAAGAAATTTTATCGCAACTTGTTCCAGAATGCTAGTGAAAAACACTTTCCAGAAATAAGATTATCGTAATCTGCGATTAATTCAGGGTTTAACGATGAAAGAAAAGGGTTAATTAAAATTTGTTTAAAGGCTATTCAAAAGTTTACGGACAGAGATTCGGTTTTCTTTTCAAATTCATGACGTAGATCGATGTTTATTAAAATGCTTTAATTAATCATTTCGTTGGTGTTTAATTAAACCTTTAAATTGTCATGTATGTATTGACATCATTATTGCCGACTGATATCTGATTTAATTGTCTAGATAATGGAGCATTGTGTAACCGGTCTAAAGTTTCATTGGCTAATTCAGTTCACATAGACAGTTCGTTATTGACTTAAAATGGTCTGTTTATTTTTCAGAACCATGATTTGATATTCTAGTCAATATGATCAAGAACAAGAGCCTTTTGGCGGTGTTTGCCATCCTCGCCTCCGTCAACTTTGTAATCGTTTTGTTTCTATTGAACATTTGGTACGTCAGCCCTGGACATCGTACCAAATGGTCACATGGAATCGAGATACCAGAGCGGATCCAGCAGCGCAACATTCTAGGCCATCGCCCAGGACCAGGAGGGCCGCGCCATCAAATCCTCTACGTTATACGAAACTCTGGCATCGCAAGAAATAATAGCACGAAGATAACTGGCGCACTCCAGCCACAATCCTCAACAAAGACTGACCCTAAGGAGAATTTCGGTCCCATTTTTGACATCTTTCATAAAGCCTTGTTTGGCGGGGACTCTGTTAAACGTTTAGCGATAAAGAACAAGCGACTGGATCGCATCTACGATGTGTGGAACGTGACCTTTAACCTCCATGGAAACATCTGCAGCCCAGTGGGCCGTGTCCTAGACGAGGTCATCGCGGTGGTCAACACTGCTCCAGCCAACTTTGCGGCGAGGAAGGTTATCCGAAACACTTGGGGAAAGGAGTTTCTGGCGGCCAATAACACGCGATTGGTTTTCTTCCTTGGGCGAACGAACAATGCCAGTGTCCAGCAGAATCTGGAGAGCGAAATGGCGCGGGAAGGGGACATTGTCCGAGCAGACTTTCAAGAAGACTACCGCAATTTGACGCTGAAGAGCGTCCTTCTTTTGCGATGGGTCGACACGCATTGCCCAGGGGTCAGCTTCGTGCTTAAGGTGGACGACGACGTGTTCGTGAACCCGGTCAACATGCTGACCGCCTTGGAGGAGAAGAAGACCTTGCGAGCGAATATCTTCGGCAAGCTGGCCAGCGGGTGGACGCCGGTCAGGAACCGAGACTCGCACTATTTCGTGCCGGAAAGCGGGTGGGCCGCTTCGATTTACCCGGACTTCGTGGCCGGCCCTGCATACGTGCTGAGCGGCGATGCTGTGCCCCTGCTTCTGCAGCAGGTGTCCTCAGTGCCCTACTTCTTCCTGGAAGACGTTTACGTGACCGGGATGTGCGCCCAGAGAGCCGGAGTGGCCCGCCTCCATCAGCCGGGGTTCAGGGCGCTGGCTAAGCCGCTCAACCCGTGCACTTACCACCGGCTGGTCACTGCCCACGGCCTGAACCCGCAGGAGATGGCCAAAATCTGGACACTCCTGGCCGAGTACGGACCCGAGGCGAAGGAATGTTGGGAGGAAACGTGCGTCTGGAATTGGCTCGGGATCTGCGTGGACAAAAAACGGACGGCCGTGGATTTTTGGAAATTATCCAGTGATGGTAGTACTGAAGCCAATAACCACGTTGATGTCACTTCGTAATGATTGAAAAATTGACTTCCCATCGTGGGGTAGGGAAAATGATGGGTATGGAGGAAGGGGGGGGGAGTAGCCGTCGTGGGTAGATTAAATCAAATTTGGGGATTATGCTGTGACTCGCTATTAGATAACCTATACATGTACGTTTATCAGGGAAAATCAGGAAATATCGCCAGCACTTGTCAACGTCTTTGCTGAATAATTAGGAAAATCTGCAAAATATATGTATGAAAAATTGCCGATTTTCCTAATTTTTTATGCATATATTTTGTTACAGTATAACAGGGAATCATAAATATAGTACAATAATACTATAAATACAAGGTTTTGTAATAGAACAGTAAAGTTGTATTACTTAATTTATGAAAAAGGAAGTTGAGAAGCTGAAGTCAATTTTTTCTGCCATTTACAAGCGACATGGTTTAAAAGCTAGGCAAACATAGAAAAATAGGAAAATAAAATAAGGATATGTTTTATTCTTACGTCTACCTCGTTCTCTAGTTTGTCTTATTTTACAAAAAAAAAAACCCAAACTATAATGACATATTTATCATATCTTTTAAATTATTTATATTTCATGTATATGCGCATTGCGCAATTACGAAAGTACTAATGTATTCCACATAATTATCATAATTATGAGTGATGTTTTAATTTCGTCCATGGCTAAAAGTATTCCCGCTTAATTTCAAACTTTGTTTCGTGTTTTGGCCGGAAGATGGCGTCAAAAAACGTGCATTGCTGGTTTGCTTTAATTTTTAAACAGATTAAAAACAATCATCAAAATTATGTTGTCTGATAATTGCACTTATTGTACATGTACTTCAAATTGCACTAGCGAATTACTCGTTGTCCATCAGGACAATTTCGTAGATTATTTTTAACGCGGACTTTTTTGTTAATAAAATGTTCAGGTAGATCACATAAGCGTAAATCTCTCTCATTTATGTAATGCTATTAATAAGCAAAAGATTTGTGTCACACTAAATATTTGCGACCTGCTTTTAGTGTGGCTTTTTAATTTCTGGAATCAGCGCACCTCTTCCTTTTAAAATCAGTACAAAGAATAATTTTGATGTTCGTACAGGGTGAAGCAAAATTCTTTCTTTAGCTAATAATTTGTAATCTTTTAACTAATAAGGTGGATAATGATAGTACGATATTAGGATTGGTTTTGGTGATACATGTACTCATGTGTTCCAACGATTTTTAAACTTGACAATCAACGTAAAGGTTTTTCTATTTTAATATCAAATGATGGCTGGTATACTTCAAAAGCTTGGATACATTTGTACCGTATCTTTCTCATTGTTGAAACTTTAAATAACGTAACTTCAAAACAGACACAAGAGAAATCGTCGCTACAATGTGACGAAAAAACTTGTGGGATACAATTATACAAATTTGAACGGTTTATGGAAAGTTTTCCCTTAATATACCTTTTTTGTTTAAGTTTTTCCTCATACACGCTACTGTAAAATGTTCTATTAAAACGCAATAGGATAATAATCATCAAATTGCCAATTCACCGTTTAAAATACAGGATTAACATAAATTAACTTTTTTTGAAGTAAATTGTATTCTCATCGCGTGTTTCTGTAGGTAAATTTAGTTTTTTTTTCACACCACACAGATGACGTCAGCATACATTCTAGAAGAATTGAAAAAAAATTACTAATTTAGTTGCTGAAGTAACGGAGATACGGTAATGCTGACAAGAGTTTTGGACGAATTCGACTACCGCCTTCACATCTTCCATCTTCACATTGAGCAACTTTGACCTTAAAGATGGATAAGACATATAGGAAAAATACATCTTAAGGTTTCTCAAGGTGCGCACCCTAATTGGTCACATGGAAGATACATGTATCAAGGCTGTATTCGAATTCATCCCAAAACTCTTCCGGGCATATCCTTAGTAACTTCAGAAAGTGTTTTTTTTGATTCTAAAGAACCATGCGATGTTCTTCAACATTTTTTAATTTTAATGTTGCTATAGTGTCTGTTTCATTGGTGCTAACCCTATGTTTCGACAAATCGACAAGGAAACAACAGCGCACTAATGTCATTACAAACGACGTTGCATCCCACCAGTACGCTTTCCCCCAGAGCTATGCCAGCTTTTATACGCATAATTGATCAGTGATATTAATAAGATTGAATTTCTGTTACAAAATTACACGTTCTTTCTTCCGCCCTAGACTATACGATCGTAGTTTAAAAGAAGTAGATGGCGCCCCGGACGCGTGTCATTTCTCATTAGCGATCAATGAGGAGCCAAAGCATTTCCGCTTCGTTTTATCC
Source organism: Megaphyllum sjaelandicum (assembly GCA_034698745.1). Lineage (NCBI taxonomy): Eukaryota > Metazoa > Arthropoda > Diplopoda > Julida > Julidae > Megaphyllum > Megaphyllum sjaelandicum. Next base: position 4,910 of record JAQGBX010003235.1, read on the forward strand.
CGATGGCAGTTAAAATAACCTCGCTATTAGTGGCCGAATACCTTTCAATTTATTTTCGAATTGCGTAAAATAACCGAACATTTTCGGGGCGCGTAGCGTGTAATAAAAGCCGCTGAGCCGCAGCATTTCATTGATTTTTATTGATTTTAATGTTGCCGATATAAGCCTTATTTTTTTTTTCTAAGTGAGCGCTCGCGATGCATGAATTATTCATTCATTTAATAATTTACCGTTGATATAAAATTTCCTAATTAAATTCCCCAGTCAAAATAAAACTAGCATCTCGATATGATAGGGACTGATTACGAGCCAATTACGACCGGTGCGTTTTTTTACGGAGTCCCTCGCCTTCCTTTTGATTTCGTCGCCGGGTTTTCCGATCGCCACGGTCATTCCGCGCCGTAGCAAATATGGAGTAATTGGAACGCGTTAGTTTAGTAAACGCTATTAGTGCATTAAAAGCCAAAACGGCAGCTTAATAATACGGGCTTTAACGCGGCCTTATCATTTCGGTCCGGATTATCGATCCGAGGGGAGTTGGACCGCCTCCGTTGCCGCGGCAACCACGACCCAGGTTGGATCCACGAGACGGAAGGGGGGGAGAAGGACTCCGTATTGGAGTCACGCGGAACGACACCGAATGCGCATCCCGTGGTAAAAAAGTGATGCCACCCGAACGCGGGGATGCAGCATCCCGCCAAAGAACTGAGAATGCGAGATTTGAAACAGCATTTTTTTATTATTTTCACTCGAAATCACGTCCCCCGTGATATCAGTTTCTATTTAACGACAAAAATCGCCCCATTTTCCTCAAAATTTCCGAAAACTACCGCCTTAACATATTTTGGGATTCGACTTTAATTTCGCCACATCGTATGGCCTAGCTTATATTAACGAGAATATTGTTCGTGAAATTGATGAAAATGAACCCGAAAAATTCGGCATATAGTTGTTTTATAATTTTGACAGACTGCACGACAGATGCAATTGCTCCTTCATTCCTACTTTTGTGCTTTCTTTTCCATTTGGTCGTAACTCCCATAAGACGGTTTTCTCTGCAACTGGATGACCTTAACCAATGAGCTACATTTCGCGAGCTATGTTTTTTAATACATTCGAGGAAAGCATCGATGCAGCATCTTAGTCCAACTAAAAAAAAAATCCCTCGACCAAGCTTCTTATAAATGCATCGATGTACGTAGTTCGTACAATTCCTTTAATATTCTAAAGATTCATCAACTTTCCCAGTGGTATAGTCCCACGCGCAACGTTCAACTTTCTAAACGTTATATTCCGTCAATATTTGCTCGGGTACGATAGTTTGGTATACATTGTAGGTATAATACGTTTGGTATAGATTCGCGTCTCGCATCTTCGATCTTCTCCCCCGTCCAAATGAAAGCGGCTCCTAGTTGGGGGTTTGTGCGCATGCGCTCCTGGCGGTCGTCGCAGGCTGCAGCGCGTGCTTAGTAGGGGGATGGCTGGTGCAGTCTGGCCGTGAGCGAGCGGCTAGTGCACGGTGCAGCGTCGCGCGTGTTTTTTCTTATTCCCTCGTTTTTTCATCCCCTTTTTTCGGTCGTTGCCCACATGCGGCCCCCGTCCCCAAGTCGTCTTCCGCGGGCGAGGAGCGGTTGCCTACCGCGGGATCCCTCGCGACGCCCCGCGGAATAACCACCGTACTCGAGGATCCGCATCCGCGAAAAAGCGCGAGGGGAATGCCCTCCACCCGCCCCCGCATTGGCTTTTTTTATCCCCGGGATCGTTTTTCCTCCGATTCGGACGTTTTCCTTTCCGTTCTCATCCTCGAAGTCTCGTCGTTTCCGCGCTTCGAAGGATCCCTGGCCGAGGCGATGGATGGCCGTCGACTGGCCGTTGCCCATTGAAAGGAGGGCTCTTTTTTTCCCCCCCATTTTTGTCCCCCCGTTGATGTTGTCGTTCGTCCGAGCAGGTTGGATTAGTCGCGCTAGTGTGTTCGGTGCTGTGGTGCGCGTGGAACGATGCTCGCAAACACATGGCTCATGTCGACGAAAAACTCAGTTGAAAAGGAGTTCGGGCTCGTTTCCTGTTTGGCCTATGGCCCTTTGGGCAATGGGAAATAGGTGAGTAGGGCAAGCGCCAGCGCGTTCGACCCCCCACCCCCACCCCTTCTCCCACTCCGATCTACCCTCCGAACGGAGCGACGTGAAGGCTCGAGTGCGTGAAATTTCCCGCCGCGATGCTGAAATGATTCGGGTTTCCGTGGCCGGACTCGAGCTTGAGTGAGTGCGTGCTTGCAGCCTCTCTCTGAAGGCGCATCCATATGCTGGCTACGCTTCGTGAAAGCCGAATCGACGCGCTTTCCGGTATCGTACATCCGCTTGAAAAAGGCCGGGACCCGTTCGAATCTCCCAGGAACGAGAAAATCCCTGCCTCGCCAATTCCGAATAAAATAGTCGACGAGTTAGGATTCGGATTCGGATTCGGCTCGAGTAAGCGAATTCCTAGCCTCGCGACGAGCGCGTTTGTTGCATTCCCGCTACGAGGCTAGGTTGCCGCTTTCTTACCGGAGCAATGCGGATGGGCTTTAAGATCGTTTTACCCCTTTAGGTCGATGAGGAAAAGGGAACGTTCCGACGCTTCTTTTTTCGGCATTGCTGCAGGATGGATGGACGTAAGGTTTGTCCATCCGTTTAACGTTTAACGTTCCGTTTTCTTATTTCGGAATGACGCTTCAATGGCGATGCGAGACCGAGATAAAATACATAGTTGTCGTTTTTTTTGTATGTAGATAGGAAGCATATTAGCGGCTCGGATTCGCCAGTCTGTTTCCGAATCGATATTTTTCTTCCTCCGAATAAGAGCTGGTCCCTGAGAAAATGCGGCATCGTTTGACCCCCGTTGACCTCGTACGGAGGCCTCGTCGGGACCGCTCGGGGGGACGGAAGCCGTGATTAATCGTCCCTCTTCTTTTCTTTTTAATTCGATCTTCTTCGCATTTTTGAGCGTTTTTCTGCCTTTGATCCTAATTGGAGTCATTCCCATCGATTCCGAGCTAGTGCCTTTACTTTTGCTTTCATTTTTCGCTCGATGCGGTGAATCATGGAGCGGCCGTGTTGTCACTATGACGTCACCCGCCGGGCTACCAATGACGAGAGACGCCGCTCGATCGTAATGGCGTCCTCCAGCCGCCGTTCTTTATTTGCGGCTTGGGAAAATTTTAAAGAATTAGGTTTCTTTTTCTTTTTTTTTTGTTTCGCGTTTTCTTCGTTTCTCGATGGAATGGTTGGTTCTCCGTTGTTGCTACGGGGAGACACTTGCTCGAATGCGAATTTTGCGAAACAAGGCGTCCAAAAATGAGCGAGTGATGCGTGGAGAAATAAGTGATTTCAGTTTTTATTTTTGACACAATTTTGAAATTTCTCAAATTAATGTTATTCCCATTGGCGTGGATTCTCCGTTCATCTTCCCCAAATTTTCCGCGCGTGCGATTCGCATCCCTCGTGAATTCATCAATGGTCGTTACTCACGCGAAAGATTTTTTTTAAAGATAATTTACGAGTAATTTTAATACCTGACTGAACTGACCCGGGCAAACTAATGCGTGGATCTTTGGGAATTGTTAATTGCCTCGTTATCCCAGAGCTCGGAAGTTTATGATCCCCACTCACTCGTAAGAAAGATCCAGAAACTTAATTATTCCAAATGGCGAAATTGCATCGCCTCATCCGATATATTGCATTACTTCGTTTTTATGTTGTTTTTTTGATGGTTCGTGTTTTGTTTCTGTTGCAGATTCCGTTTCTGATGCCGCCTGCCGCACGTTTGCGGCTTGCAGACCTGCGGCACACATGCTTGCACCGTCCAGACGCCGCCGTCTGCGAGCAAAAGTCAAGCATCTGGTCTCCACCATGCTGTGCTGTGGTCGGAGAAAGGTAAGACTGAACCCCAAAAATTAACCCACGTATGCATGTACGACCTGCCTGTACACTGTTTCTTCTAAATGTGCGTTTAGTTGAGCTACATTTAGGTATACGAAATTGCGTTTAAGAAAATCTATGCACTTAAACGTGTCAGTCAAACCCTAGCTGCCAACATAAACTACTCATCCATTTACTGAGTTAGGTTTGAAACTGCCCCCTTGAAATGCGGCAATCATGCATTGCACCTTTGTAATGCTAAGAAACGTACCATCTTTCGTTTAAATGTCGGAATTTGAATATGGGACTGGGAGTGGATCCCCGACTGTTGCGTATACGAGGGAATATATCGAAAAATTGTTTGTTTTTGTACGTCCGTTAACAAATGTATAAAAGAACGGTTTTAGGGAGGGAGGACGTATTCTTGATGTCCAATGTTACAGTCGCAGAAATGATGATGTGTATCCTACAAATGTCCGTGTAACGCGCGACATTGAAACCTCCACTAAGATGCACTTAACACGTGTACTTCTGCAGCCTCTTTAAAATTTTATTAGAAGGCAGTGAAATGCAGATTGCGGTAGGCTATGGGTAAAGGGTTGCGCGACAGGATCAACATTGATTTTCGTAAATTTTATTGACAGTTAGCATTGATCGTTTGCGTTTCTTTTGTAGTTTGCTAATAACAATGCCATAGTAACCAAAGAGTGCCCTACTCGTGTTACGATGGTTCTGGGCTTCTATAGGCGCGGCCTGTCTAGTAGCTCCATATTGGGAAATTTTTAAATGAATCTACTTAAAAACTTCTTGCATCACTCATGTAGATACACGAAAGATTTTCAAATGTCGTCGTTATTCCATTTAGAAGATGATTCGATTGAAAAGCACATGATCAACGCCATCTGGCGGCCGTTGCAAGCAAAATCGGAAAAATGTAAGGTTTTTGAAGGGGGCACGAGCCGTTATGGACAGCGTTGTCATGGAAATACATACCCTTATTTTCTCGATAACTCATGCTATACGGACCGTCCTACTTCGTGCAAAATGCTCCTTTTGTGCGCACCGTCCGCCAGATGGCGTGTAAGCCACGACGAGCTTCATTTACTGCGGTTGTCACTCAATTCTCCTTTTGTTTTTGAATTAGTTCTATGTTTATTTTTTAATGTTTTGTTTTCATCTATCGAAGTTACCTAGCTGTTTCTAAGCTTAAAACTAAGAAGGTCCCATTTCAATCCTCCGTGATGATTATCTCAGCTTGCGTTGAGCCATTGCAAAAATTCCTTTCAACGGGTAATATTATCCCAGAGAAAGTTTCATTTGTACGAGAAATCTCTCGCGTCTAGGAGTTGCACCGAACGCGTTATAGATGGCGCTGTGAACTCGAAATGTGTTGCCTATTGGTGGAACATAGCCAGAGTGCATCTTTAGGCGCCATTTTGTAGAAATATACCCTGTGGCTCATAAATAATAATTGATGACGCTGTTATTTTGTAAAGAGTATATTGCGGCTCTGTGAAATTATTGAAATTTCCAATAGCTTCAGGCTTCTTAAAATAGCGACACGCGTTCCTTCCAGTCCCTCTTCAGAACTCCACTCTTACCAGAAACTGACAAAATTAGACCCAAAAAAAATCAGAGAAGGTTAATGATTAACGTTGTTCTTTTAGTGCGTTGTAAAGCGATTAGCACATGGCACGGTTTTGGGCGTTGTGTAGGTCATTGTGTCGCGCCCGCAGCGCCCCCGCACGTAGCACCTGCCACGTGACTGGTCGATTGTTTTATCCCAGCGCGTACGTTTGCTTCGGCGTTTATTAATTTGATTTGCATGGACTGAAATTGTGCGGGGCTAATTTGACAAGTTGAGTATTAGACAAGAATGTAATTGGGTTCAGAGCCTCATCATCATTGATTAATGTGTCATTTCGCGTTTTGTTCCCACGCGCGTTTCATCTCCTCAGGCCCCACGTCCCCCCCAATTGCGTGCTGTTCGCAATCTGTTTCTCACTTGTTAACTGGACACTGGACTGTTTTGTTGAGAATGTGACAGCTTGCGTATGTGGTCAATCAACAATATGGCACCGGAATAACGACATAATCGGATTTTTGAGTTAGTCACCCGCTGAGGGAGGGGAGGGGAACGCTAAGGTGTTCGCCACGGGTGTGTACTGTACATCGATATAGCAGCGCGCGACACAGGGGGCGCCACCACTCAGGTTTTTTTTTTATTTTTCTGTCTAGCGAGCGAAATGTCCACAGATGGTGCTGTGAATCCTCTTTTGGTAGAGAGCCTATCTTTTGGCCAGCAATTTTCTCTCAATCCGCTATTAACTAGAGTATGTCGCCAGGTGACGTCCTGAGTACTACTTTCTTTAGGACAAGATCACCTGTTGTGAAGAATTTTCTTAATGTATCAACGTAAGTTGAGATAATCTTCATGGACGATTGAATATGGAAAACGAATGAAATAAAAATCCCCTTTCTGATCTTCGTGTATACTATCGTCTTTTCTGAAATAATATTGCACGGTAGGGGATGAAACGGAATCTTTGGATAGAAAAAACAGTTTACGAAGACCATTACTTTGCATTTTTTTCTGACTTGGCTTTTTTTGATAATTAATAATAATAATAATAATAATAATAAATGCGTTATTCCAGTCTTGGAAAGGGTATGGAAGGGAGTTATAGATATCACTTACATCCACCCTAGAATGCAATCACAATACAGCCAGAAAACAGAAATTATATACATTGAGTGTGTACAATAGGAGAGAACTCAGAGAATTAGGGTAGCGAAATGTGCGAGATCTACTGCTCTCAGTTGGGTGTTAAAGTTGGAAAATGTGGAGGCCGTTACTACCTCAGCAGGTAGTGTGTTCCAAACTCTGCCAACTCTAGGCCCAAAGACGAAGTGCCTACAATTCTTTTTTGTTGTATCCCAAGTTATGTGCTTATCATAAAATTGACCAGTATAATCCTCCCTTAGGTTAAAATTAGTCAAAGTCTGCCAACTCTAGGCCCAAAGAAAAAGTGCCTACAATTCTTTTTTGTAGTGTCCCAAGTTATTTATCATAAAATTGACCAGTATAATCCAAAATGGAATAATTAGAATCATGCAGTTTGCTTTATTATGGCTTAATTGGTAAAACTGACTGAGGATTTGACATTAGTCGAGCGGGGTCGTTTTTAGGGTCAATTTTAAGAAGAGGTTGCCCCTTAAAGGCGGCAATCAATGCGAACTTTGATGTGCTTATGGGCGGCCGCCTTACGTTAAACATCACTGCAGCATTACTTCTACCAAGTGACGTCTTTTGTGCGAAGAATTTTAGGGATCGTAGGTAATAATTAACGTAAAATGACATTTAAACTACAACTTTCAAACTGTATCTATCTCTCCTTCCGGTTCCCATTTCAACAGCGTAAATATTTGGTAAAATTCGTCGTATACGAATACATGTAATAGACCTAGAGCTAACTACGGCTTCGTTGATTTACTTTGTTATTCTTAATCGCGGAGATCGTTGTCTCCATTATAAGACTTGCATTTGTTTACTCCTGACCGGACCGTGCGTAACTCTGTTTCCATCATGCTTGACCGTTCCCATCACGAGTGAATCGGAGTGATTGATCCGAATGAAAATTATTTAGAAGGAAACGAAATCAAAGTGGGTACACTCTTCGTATATGTAGCGTATTAGTTGCAGGCCCGAAGGAGTTAGCTATAAAAGAGTTAAAGCACTTTCAACGACTGCAATAAACCCACATCACCTTTAGACTCCGGCTTTTTATTTATTAACCGGTGTTTGCCCTTGCGGAGGGGAAATCCCGTTACGTTTCGGCTTCGACTGTTTACTCGCTAACGTTTCTGGGAGGTCCGTGAGTTTTATGTCCCGATGCACGAATGGTTTCATTGCTTTTTTTTTTTCGTACGTTTTTTTGCGCCATGTTTTGCATCAGTGGAGGTGATCCACCGAAGAGCGAGTTGCCTTCTCTCTTCGCTCCGTGGCTGCTCGTGCGGTTGTTATCAGCCTCTATTTTTAGGTTTACAGCTTTATTATCCCCATATACACCCCGCCATCGATATACACCAGCCATTATCACAAATTTCGCTAGTCGCGAATCCAAAAATGTGAAATCTGAGGGATGCTGTCGAGATTGCCCGTGACGTTAGTCGCTAGCTCATATTTTAGACCATCAGACGCCATATTGACCGTTTAAAAACGTTGTTCGGAGAAAACGCCAGGCATTAACTGCCATTCATTTTGTACACGAAATGTCAATTTAAGACAAAGTCTCGATACACGGATTGCGTATAAGTCAATTCTATGGAAATAATATGTAATTGCTGCAAAGTTAGAAAAGGCGATGGCATCGCAAAGGTTAATAATACGTATGAAACAGGGGCAGTCTTAATTGTTGTACGTGTAATTGGGTAATTTAGAAGCCTAATTTGATCAAATTTCGATTACCTTAGAGATGAGCGTATAAAATTTGGTTTAAATGCTGCTTCACGTCAGTCCTAGCTTTAAATGTGTTCCAATCATTAGAGATTAAAAACTCAAAATACCCATTGCTGATTTACATAAGTCACCTTCGATCAATTAAATATTTTTTCAGGAAAATCGCATGCCATCGACATGACACTCGTTGAGATACATCGTTTGCCCTATCGTGATGTGCCATCTAGCTCGGTGTAGCATCATTACCAATTTCAATAAAAATTGAACTTAGATTCATAATAATTAACGTCAGCAGTTTAAGCGTTGAATTTTTTAATACTTAATTAGTCTGATCTTTTTTATAATATGTCCGGCGTTTTATATATTTGCACCTCGTTATAAATTAATTAAACAATTAGCAGACTGAAATTAAAAATGAATTTGTATTAACTTAAAAAGTTATAGCAGGATGCTTCAAGTACAAAGCGGAGTAAACTTGTGATTAATATGTCAGTGTTGTTATTGGCGTTGCAAAATGGTAGTTCACAGTATACAGTAGATAACTTGCACGTGACATCACGCAGCTCGTGGGAGTGGCTAATGTGGCTCGATTTACATCGTGGGCGTGTTGTGGGGTACATTAATCGGAGAATCGTGGCTCTTATCATTCTAAAAACTAAGAAAATGCCTCATTAGATACTGTCACTTATCCATGAATGGATTTTTTTATCCGAAAGTAGATATTTTGATGCTGTTTTGCCGCTACAAATCAAAAATTGTATGAAGTTTCTGGTTTATTTCTAAATAAATAATGAAATATAAGGAATGATGCAAAATGATATATATGGAACAAATGTGCCTGCACGTCCCAACATGTCCGATCTATGATCTAGGCGGAGCCAGCACGCGTCGTCAGTTTGCGAAACTTATCTATAGAGTGTACGTCTTTCTCGGAATTAAATATCAGTTAAATTTGAGATGAATACTATGAATACTCAAGACGGTTTTCCAACTGTGGCCTCCAATGTCGTTTTAAGCATGGCCTAAATTTTCAACTTGTTGTTCGGAGCTCTGCAGAAGCTTTTATTTTTGCCGGGCTTTCCACTGCTGCGCTGTGCACGTATGACATTTGGTTGTTAGATAGCGAGAGCTATTAAATATTTGTGTGACCCACCCTAGGGTTCGTCAACCCCTCCCTCCGGGGAATAGATTGAGTTTTATGGAGCAAAAGCGAATGAAAAGGCGCGGGAATTCTCATCGTTAAGTGAAATGTTTCCAACCGCAGAAGCACCAACATGGCCATCCTCCCCGGCTTCCCTTTCTCCTAATAAGCTTTTATGGCAGCCAATGTGATGACCTCATGCTGACGTCACGCCCCCCTCCCCCACTCTGCGTGTCTCCTGCCCTTTCCTATATACTCGATACTCTCTTTCCCATTCTACACGTCAGTCTGGTCGGTTGCATTTACCGTGTTTTTTCTCGTTACACCAACTACTACATGTACAACTCGCACCGTAAATTGAAATGGATAAGGTATTTACGCTGATTACTCGTCAATTCCCAGTTCGGTCAAGTGGATATCCGTTTGGTTTCGTATAGATTGGACTTACGGCTGAAACTGTGCACTCGCTCGTGTTGTTTTTTTTCTTCTATACCCGTTGCTGGTCGTTTTCATTTATTTTCTATTTTGATCTTCATTCGTAATTGTTTGCTGATGCTGGCACTTTGTTACTATTCGATGCGCTTTTTTATTTTTGTTCATCGATGGTCAGACTTATCGGAGTGAGCTTCCCACTCGAGCTAAAGTTAACGATGTTGCGTAAAGCAATGCGTTGAGCAACTTCACGTTTTCACCACTTTAAATTTCCATTTTAGCAGTTCTGTCGTAACTACTGATGACAAAAGGCAATTGCCGACTTCTTTTACGGTGTATTTCTCTTAATTCCTCAATGGTTAACTCGAGGTAAAAGGTGTGAATAGATGAAATCCGACACCGCTTCAACACTACACGCGTGGTTATTTTTGCTGAATTGCTTGAAATTGTTCGCTAATATTGTTATTTTGAAGTATTGTATTTTGGAAAGCCTTAAAATGAGTTAAGTTGGTTGGCAAGGGTAGTAACTTAGTTTCATCCTGCTGCGTGGCGACAGATGATTGAAACATTGACTTATGTAAGTTGTTTAATACCGAATAAATTTCAACGCCGTATACAGTACTGTAAGTCAATTTACGATACATTTTTATTAAATTATCTATTTCCGGCAGGTGATATCCTCAGACTCATTCTCCCATAAATGACTACGATGTTATCATTCTTATTTTATACCTCAAAATTTGGAATTGACGCTAATGGCGGATTCGATTGGTCCAAAAATCTGCACTAGTGTAGGCTACAAGGTGAGGCATAAGTCTGTAAAGTCTTGTTGCGCCTGCTGCCTGCAATAGTGCCGATTTGACAGACTTATGCCTCACCTTGTAGCCTACACTAGTGCAGATTTTTTTTGGACCAATCGAATCCGCCATAATGGACACTGGGGGGGCAGGGATAATTCTCAGCTATTTGCACACGTGCGTACGAATTCGAGGAATGTGGAAGAAATGTTGTCTTACCAAATGTCTCGCAAGGTCTCGTGTTCCTGCATGCACTCACAAAACATTTTTAAACGGTGCATAAGCGTATAACGTAACGTGATTCAGATGTATTAAAACTCGTTATTTTGCATCATTGCAGGAGTCGCGTGAACGGTCGGCAGCTGAAATGGCGGCCGCGAGCCCGAGGCGCGTTCGAGCCACCGCCGGACCTCCGGAAATGGTCGTGCAAAGTGACTTTAGGAAGGTAAGATGTATGGAAAAAACGCGAGTGCTAAAACCTCGTATCGAGAAATGCAGGATATATAAGCGAAATCAGGAGGCAAGACCGAAGGAAGCACCGAGATATAAGATGCGAAGATTGCAGAGAGACACGTGGCGTCGTCTTTGGCGAAATCTGCCAAAGTCCGATGCACGGATGCAGGAAGCCCTCAACGGCATCGCGCAGGGAGAATGAAAAAAAAAAGTTGGGCAGACATTGCGGAGGTGCGCGTGAGTTGCCATGGTGTTCGTGACGTCGGTGGCGCACGAGGCCAGCCTGTTTTATACCCGCTTTTTATTTATTTATTTTGTGTCAAACAGAAAAGGGTGGTTTCTATGCCAACTCATTATCGATGATGAGTTTACGCGAAATCCCCCTTCGTGCATGCTGAAGCGACCGAACGACGACGAGGCGTCATCGTGGGCAAATTCGTGCCATGCGTGATGGCGCATTTTTCGAGCGGCCCTTCGATGCTAATCATGGGGTTTTTTTTCCCTTCCTTTCCTTTTTCGTTTAGACCGGCGCAATCTTCTTTATTTTTCATTCAGTCCAATGTTCTCGTATCTGGATGTAGAAGTATCCGTCACGCGTGCGTAGCCACGCCTCGTCTTCCACCCATCTCTTCTCGGCTCCCACGTTAATTGCTATAAACCAATTAAGCGCGCATATGCATTTTTTTTTGTTCATGGCCGGTTAATGACCCAGTGACCATTTTGTTTTCCCCGCTGAAAATGGGCCATTTCTTTTCAGTCCAATGGCGCTGTGGCCCACTTGGCGCCTTCTTGTCTGTTCCGCTTTGCCGCGCCACTCCGGTCCCATTTCCGAAGAAATGGAACAATCCCCGTTGCTGCGAAAATCTGCGAAAACGTGTCTACCGCGCCGCACTTATGACGTCACCCGAGTACCCAGCTCGAGCTCCATGCTACAATCATGCTCGATATCAACGACCCGAATATAGTTGCTTTTATAGTGCTGCATTCTCAATTTCTCTGATTATGTAACTACTTTAATTAAGACGAGTTGAGCATCATTTATCCGAAATGCAGAATTTTTTTTTCGGGAATTTATGGGCCTAATAGTTGCTTATACACATATACATAATGAGATCTCTTGATAACGAAACCCAACACGCAGATTCCGAGTAATTTTGCAATATTTTTGTTAATTTGCTATTGCGGGAAATAGTCAAAAGTTTGACTACGTTAAACTAACGGAAAGCAAAGGTGTCCTACGCAGAGAGCAGAGCTGAACTTCTCAACCAAAGTTTCGGATTTTGGAGAATTTTAATTACGGATGTGTATATGCATTACCTACTACGTCAAAATTTCAAAATAATTTTGAAAATTCAAGTTTTTTCAATGGCGAAACCGAAAATATAGTTTCCCTTTTATACCGGGTGAACACAAAGTCTTTATCCCCCCCATATAACATTTACACCATTAAAGGTATGACAATTCTTTGTGTGCGCTTGAATAGGAAGTCATGGGTCTCTATCCAATAATGGTATTAAATATTACTTAAGACCATTTTTTGAACGAAATCGAAACTTATTTTTGAACTGTAACATCTAGGACATAATGTCAAATTAGTAGAAAGGAATAGCTTGGTTTGTTTTTATGTATTCAACTGGTTTCGTCTTCATTGGCAATTATTTGAAGTTGCTACAATGTTTTGAAAATAACGGCAAACACAAATATTTGGCTGCGCTGCAGCACACTGGTGCATGAAGGTCGCTTCACAGAAGTGCACCAGTGTGCTGCAGCGCAGCTAGCAATTTG
>JAQGBX010003236.1:0-17868 GCA_034698745.1 Megaphyllum sjaelandicum
ACCTAATATAAAATTACACCGAGATTAAATTATTAGCAACATATATATTTAGGCAACTCCAGTATCTCTAATGGAATCATGAAATGATAGTCATCTATCATCATAGAAAAGGGAACGGGAGCGTGAAATACCTTCGTTCTAATAGCTGTTTCCCTGCGGTAGCCAATAGCAAACGTTCGGCGTATTGAGAATACGTTAATCGAGCATTTCGTCGTCTCTTTATTAAACCTCTCGGGAAATGAATTCACCTTTGTACTCGCATAGAAAACGGTATCCGTTTTTTTAATGATATCGGTAAATATAATTCGTCTAGAATTACTTGGAAAAAAAGAGGCTTCATTTTCCCACATAGTTTAAATTTTTTTCACAAAGACTTATATTGACTTTATACTAACGCTAACCAATTTGATGCTGACCTGGACACTAAAGATGGCAGCAATGTTGAACATTTTCGTCTTCTGATTGGTCGGTAGTTTCATACTACGAGAATAGAATGAACGAAAAGGTTGTGACTATGAAGAAAAGACTGTGAAGAAAAAGTAGCCTTCGAGAGGCTTTATTTCTATGATGAGCGTAGGAGTTCTATGCGCAATAGCACTATGTCGCTTCTACATGTAGGTTGTTAAGGGGAAGGGAATTGCCTAATAGATTTTCATATATGCTTTTTTGTATCAATACAATCCGATATATTGATTCATAGTCGGCGTAATAATAATAACGGATAACAATAATATAATAAGGATGGTTTTTAACCCCTATACCCGTAATAGGAAAGTTATATTTTACACAATATCGTTTTAAAGAAAATTATGATTTCCAGATTTACTTTCTCTTTGAATTATGACTCGTCTGGATGGCCATATATTATTTTTCTATACATTTTTCAAATAGCCCATAATATATCAAGAAAAGATTTTTCAATATAAAACGCGCAAAACCACTCATTTTGCGCGTTCGATTTTGGTTTCTTAATATCGACAAACTTTTCTTGATTGTAAAATTGAACTACGGCTCGTCTATAGATGCTTCTGTTATTGTTTATACGATTTGATAAACTCTCCTGTTCTTAAATAAAAGGGACAAGAATCCAAAATCAAACGCGCAGATCTAAATACGATTTCGGATTCTTGCCACTTTTATTTAAGAAAGAATGGGTGTGTTGATCAAATCGTATAAACAACAACAGAATCGTCTTTCTCGAGCCGTGCTTCTAATGTTAAAATAAATCTGGAATTGATAAGCTAACTGTCCTTTAAAAGTTGTTGCATATTACAATTTGCGGGCGTAATGATATAATAAACCGCGTTAGCATATTGATTGAATTCCATAATATATAAAGACGCTTATTTTCCAAAATCTCCATACAATATCATAACAAGCACGTTGTCATTCCCTGTTTAGTGTAATTGGTGATTTTCAACACAAGTGGCAACGCAACGTGCTGAGCGAGGCGTAGCGCGTTCAGCTGTTATGCGGGTAATGATCCGGGTTCGTCTCCCATAACGCTCTCGTCGCATTCTTGCATTATTAATCGCCCTGGCTGTATCCGTTTAGTATAAATCAAATTGTACCGAAAGACATTGGCTATCGTGGCCGTAAACCCGCATGGAAGAATTGCACCAAGAAGCCCCATTGGCGAGCGCGCGTACCCCAATTTTTATGACGCTGGAGTGTTTACTGTAATGGCACTCGAAATGGCTGGGTGTGGATTGTTCGTGAACAATGCATGCCCATGTCGAGCACCATTAGACTTTGAGCATCTTACGTCGACCAGGAGCCCATTGAGTTTCTTATTACGGCATTCATAATCGGGTGTTTCCAGCAAACGTCGTCGTATTGACGCTCGGTTTTAATTAAAACTTACGGGGGTAGCCCCCTACCGCACGAACGGTTAAGCTGCCATGTTTAATATTGCCATGAAAATTATTACATCGGATATGGGTTTTGCGCTTGAATAGCGCACGGGAATTAAAAGCGTGAATCCGCATCTACGCGTAAATCCATTGCTCGTTGGTGCATCGAAAACGTCTCGTTTACACGGTGGTATAAATAAGTGACGCATCATCGGTTCCATTGTACTTTGTACCAGCACATGGGTGCTTAACGAGGGACCGTCTTTACGTCCATGGAAAATATTAAGGAGCTTGCGCAAGATCCGCCAAGAAAACAAGCTAATGGATCGTTGGCTGTTTTGATGGAAACTGATGGAGTTTCTGGTGCAATGTACGCCTGACTTATAAAAAACGTGTTTAAACGTCCACTTACATAAAAATGATCCAGTAAAATCGGCTTCCTTCCACATGGGTGACGTCATTTCGGTCATCCAGAGAGGAATTGGAATGCACTTGGCGTAAGCGTGAGCCACTTCTGCGGAGGAGAAAAAAAATATAATTTATATTCACTACATGATTTTGATTATTTTTGAAAGCATGCGAGAATGCTGCAAATGCAAATTCCGAGCGAGAATACGCAGGGAGATTATGAGGTATAGTGAACGAACATGAATTCAGACAGTTCGATGTGTTTGTGATTTCATTGCGCAATTATACTGCGCATGCGATTTTGGATAGGAAAAAAATCACGATAAATAGTCAAGATAGGCAAAAATCTCGATATTTCAAATTCCATGTATTGGAGCAGAAACATTTGTTTTTCATTTGTAAGTCCTACAATGTACAACTGCTTATCTTTGTTATAATTCGATGGTATGACTAATAGCTGCAAATCCAAGAGGGTTCACTTTCTGTCAATAGATGGCGCGAGTTGGAATGCGTATATGTCTACAGTTGGAGTGATGAATAAGTCATTATGCAAATCGATGCTCAATACAAGCATCAGGGCTGATGTTAATAATGACGAAATCACAAAGTCATTCACACCGTTACACGAGGCGTGAATGGCGGTTGTAAAACGGTGGAGATTTCAGGTCAGCCCGAAAAATCAAACCCTGTTGTGTTATATCTGATACGAAACATAAATGCGAAAAATAAGAATCCCAAATAGGAAATAGATAATTTTTAATATTCATGTGCAAATAGGTGTCGATGAAACGAAAAGTTGTATACATTAGTAAGTAATGAATTCGTCTATGCTCGTTTTTGAGAAAACAAGTCGTAGATATATAATATAGGTATTCAAACAGAAACTTTACGAATTATACTTATGCAGTCGTGAATTTGCGTGTGCGAAATCGACACTATAATTGGTTTGAAAAATTTACTCAAGGTTTTTGCTGCATTTTTAAGTCTACAAACGCAAATGTATTGCATACATTTATGTTTCTTAAAACAAATGCATGTAATTTGCATAAATTTATGTTTCTGGTAACAAACTTATGTAAATTGCATAAATGTATGGTTCTGTATACAAACTTATGTAAATTGCATAAATTTAAGTGTCTGGGAACAAACTTACTGTATGCATATTGCATGAATTTATGTTTCAAGAAACAAGTGGCAACAATTAGCAACAAGAAATTCATTCTTCCTCCAGTCTGTAATTGCATAACCGTCATACACGAGGAAAGTTATATCTGATTTCACCTGAAACAATTGTCTGTTCCTGCACACACGGAGCGATACTTTCAGAATATATCCCTACGTTATACGCAGCATTTGGCAACATTGAAACAATGCTGCCAAATGCTGCGTAAAAAAAGCTGTGGAGCAAACGACTTCTCGTCTACGATTTCATGTTTAGTAGGGTATGTGGAAATTTTGTAGGTATTTTTCCATTTTCTAAGTTATTTTTGAAATATTTTTGCCAACTTAAATGGTAAATATTTGCCATTTTTTTTGCACATTCATCCGCCAAATTTCACCACAGTAACTGAGAACTGTTTAGGGAAATGGGAGTACACTTAACTTGACAGCACGGCTTATTTTATCCATGACGTATGTATTTTCTGATTTGCATTTGAACAAAAGGCGACTTTTGTGCATGACTGTAAACCCCGTGACGTCAGTTTCTCTCCGTAAATTTGTTGCTCAGAATAGGATCGCTTTCTATCCTAGAAATATCTGGAAATTTGTTTTCCAAGGAAATTTTTGCCAACACACGGGTAAACATCAAGAAATAATACATCTGGAGAGAAGTTTCCTCGTGTATGTTTTTTTTGTGTGCGTTTACAGTAAAATTTAATTTCTACAATCGCTATTCTAGATTTCTGAATAATTCATATTTTCAGTTTTATCGCAATTTTTCAAAATGGATTCCCGTGGTCCTAATGCGGAAGAAAACGTTTTAAATTGCAGGCTTGCAACTTGACATTTTTTTAAGTGGATATAAAATAGCAAATCTCTGAAAACCGAATTTCGCTAGTAACACGGATCTGTCTTCAAAATAATTCATTTCGGTAAACAAGGGCGCGTTGCCTAGGGACCAAGCTGAAAAGCGCACGACTACGAATAACAAGAATGGCTCGAAATCGCCCATGGTCTGTTTGAACAGCAACATTCCCGTGTCAACGACAAACCCTTTATTCGCTCGATATATGCTTCTATAGCTTGAAATGCAGTCCATTCGCATGTTAAATAATCGTGAAGTTAACTCCGCATCCCCCCAGTGATCATTTGCGTCGTCTGCGTCACTCGTGAAATGTTCCTTCAGGGCGCTTGCACTTAGGGCGGGGAAGATTGATTTTTCATAAGATGGACAATAGCCCTACATCTTCATTCTTCCAAGCTAGGCCCTGGCGCTCTGACGTCACGATTATTTCTGGCCTCAAACGCTGGCTGGCATCTATAGACGTTGAGGAAGAAAAAAAAAACCGAAATGTTTGGCTCGAAAACGTCCTCAAGACTTCATAAGGAGCTTTTAGAAATTTCATATATTCGCGAGGATGAATGAAGCCGGCGTAAAATGGAGAATATATCTGTCGGGAACTAGAATAATGTACGCATCACCATACTTCTATTACTTACGGAGCCGTTTTCTGCCAGATAAAATTGCTCTCATCCGGAATGGCATTCGCTCGCACTGGTCTTGCGCCAGAGTTTGAGTGCAAGAATGCGGACCGGAAGAGGAAAGTGAAATTTTATGGGGAAATGCGCTAGCGGATAAAAACCCACTCTGTTTTCAAAGGCATGCTGATGGGGTTTGCTGCAATTTTTTTTCTTTGCTTTGAATAAGCCACATAAGTATTGGAGGGTGGTTTGACCAGGTTTTCGGTGGGCCTTTTTGGTGAGATGGAGGTTGAAGTGTAGCCAAATGCTATGCGAGAAATTGCGTTTCCAACGTGGTCGGCATGAAAAACAAGTTATTCGGCACATTTTTGAAATTTTTCTTTCCATATTTAAGTGTGCGTCAGAATTCCTCTACTTTTATGTACTGCAGACATATACACGTATTTTTACCCTCCTAGCGCTATTGGATGGGAATTTAGTCGTTGCAAAGTATATGTGCGAGCTCGTATATACCGGTGAAATGATAAGTACCCTACAGATTTATCATCATGCCAATATCAAAAAGTTGTGAGGAAAAAAAAAGTCAGCTACCTGCAAAATTCGCCCCAGCAAAGCACATGTTGTAAATGTTCAATGTACATGTACATGTAGGCCCTGCCATATTTAAGGGACGGTAAATGATTTTGTTTTCCTCATAACAATTTCTATGAGGAATCTGCTTGATGTTTTATGACTCACAAAAGGACATTTATCATTTAATTAATGGAAACCACCAATGTAGCGTGAATAATAAAAAAACTACAGTGGTTGGATTTTATGAATATTATCTGACGAGACTTAATTATATTCATGCTTGTATCTTCATGCGAGCATGGCATGTTCCTTGTTAGTAAAATTAGTTGTTAGAATTAGTTTAAAAGTTGTAATGGTAAATGTTAAGTTAATTTTGTGCGACTATTGGCAGTATACATCCATGACGTGTTTTAATGTGTATGCAGACCAAAGTATTTGTAATGTAATACTAAAACATTGTACTTATATTGTTAGCTCCTGAGGAAGGCAATGTACAGTAATACCGAAACGCTGAGCAAGAAAATAAAATAACATTGGTTGAGGAATAATTAAGTCTCGTCAAATAATCTTCAAGACAAATGTCAAGGTCAACAATAGGTACATTAGCAGGTGCCTCAAAGCTTTCTCAATACATTCTATGTGTTTAAATTTGCTTAAATGCAATTTAAACATATAAACAGCCTACAATGGACTTACTGTATGAATCACTAGGTATACTGTACACTTCCATGGACATGTCTGAAGTTATTCAATCCACACTTCAGAAATCAACTTGAAAATAAAATATTCTGACATAATAGCATATGCAATTTTAAATGTTATATGGTTAAATATAACTGTAAATTAATTATATTGTTTATCATCTCATGAGCATGGTTTACTCGAATTACCAGGTCACCAGGAAATGCTCATTGATCGTCGGTTTCCATGCTAGAGCTGCACTTATGAAATGGCATCCTTGTTTCTTTGAAAGAGTACTCATGTGTTGTACAAGGCGTGCTAATTCCATTGGCATAGTGAAACCATGTCGAATGCTTTTACGTTATAAATTCACTTGAAATGGGCGACTCGATTGCTGACGGATCCCGTCAAAATGTATTTCTTCTTTGAAATATTCGGATAATTTGACATTATTTTGCTGCTGCTGTTGTTGTATCTTCTCGTAATATCGCGGTAATGTTCTCCGGCCTCATTCTCTTTACTCCTACAGAGCCTAACAGGGTTCCTTTTTGCCCATTTTACGATCCTTTTATATGCCCTGCAACGTTTTTCTGTCATCAATGTCCGAAAGGCTTTGCACCCTTAGAAAAAGCCATATACCCCGAAAAACCCAATTTCATAGCTTTATAACAAATGGACTCTTAAACACAATCAGGAGTGCCCATGGGAACGTTGCGCGTTTGTCAAAGACAGAAATATCACTTTGTTGCATTGTTTAGAAAATCGATTTTTTTTCGTTGCCAAAAACATTTCGAACTCTCTCATGCCATCGCCTGCCAGTTTCTTTTTCAAAGTTTATGGATTTCATCAGATCGCCTGCAGCCACATTTTTGACTTTATCTACCTCATAACATCTTATGATGACACAGTATTGTCAACATTTCTAGAACGAAATTAAATATAGATTTTAAGCATTCCCTAGGCCTGTTATTGACCCGTCAGGTCGCTGGCTTATGAAGCGCAAGGGCAATTCAAAAAAAGCTGTACCATTGATATGGACAATTTTCAATTCTCAAATACCACGCATCACAAATAAAAATGGTTGTCGTGCAAGTTGTTATGCCAACAGTTAAATTTCATAAAAAGAGTATGTGCCACCTCACTTTGTCCTTAACCTAAACTTAATTCTATAGATGTACTTTCTGATAATTGCTTCCCGAATGGTCATTAGATCCTCAACACCGTCCATCAATGAACAATGACACATCACAAAGGAGCGAATTCACCACGCTTAATTGAAACGAATATGTTTACATCGTTTTTTGTTTTACGATTACGAAATCTACATTTGATCTCAAAATCAAAGATGGTATTTAATTAATCATACAGTACGTACTAAATCCATAACAAATAAATTAACATGTTTGAACGGTATCGAGACCGCGACACTTTGTTACTGTTGTGTTGATATTACCGTGCATTAAATTCACATTTGTTGTTGAGTCACGGACACAATGTGGACAGGAGGAGGGAGGGAGGGTTGACCAACTCGGACGTCCACTCGATAAAAAAGGCCAAATAAAATCAGTTCCCAAAGTAAAAGGAAATTGAGCGCAATATCGCGTAAGTGATGTGTTATGAATTGCTCAAGCTAGTAAAAGGAGTACCTCCAGTCCTGGAAAACCTGGAAAAGTCAGAGAACTTAAAAGCTCAGAGTCCATTTGCAAACTTTCAAATTTTCCCAGTACAAATTTGCACATTTTTTATTTTTATCGAGAATAAACTCGCAAAATTTTCAGTTTTTTCCGAGGTCATCTATTTTTACACATTTTTTCACGTTTTCAACACTTTCAACTGTTTTCGAGTACAGATTTGTAAGATTTTCAACAGTTTCCGAGGAGAAAATTGCAAAATTTTCTACGGATTCTGAGGACAGATTGGAAAAATTCTCAACCTTTTCACAGTACAAAATTTACATTTTGCGAGTACAAATTTGCTAAAGTTTGAACATTTTCCGAGTACAATTTTTTTCGGACGTCCGATTGGGGGGTCCTGATTGATCGGACACAGTGCGGACATGCAGGGGGTATGGGGAGTCAAATTTTAGAAAATTTTTGAGGACGTTCTTTGTCATTATCCTGGAAAACCTATATAGTCATCCTTTGCTATGTAACGAAATCCTACAGATACGTAACTTTAACCTCTACCAAGGGGGCTTAGTTGTTACTCTACAAGCCACAAGCAATGTAAAATGAGACATGAAATTGAATTAATTAAAAAGAAATGTTGAATTACACGTACTTCCATGGACCGAGAAGAAAAATCGTTCGCAGACGCCTTCATCAGAATCCAAAAGTTCACATTCGATATTTTGTAATAAACAGCATAAATGCCACGGGAATTCACGTTATCGTTCTTTATAGATTTCCATAAAATAGTGTGAAAAAAATGTTAGGCACTAAAATCCCGCTGATTCCTCGGAAATACACCTGAGGTTTCCGAGACCATTCGAGAACTTCAGATGTCTTTATCTGGAAGTGACAGAAGCTACTAGTTAGGATGTTTTATCATCGGATTCAGGGAATCAATTTCTCTTAACCTTTTTTCCGCGAGCGTTGGAATTCATGACAATATATATATATTTTGTCATGACATGTCGGAAGAATAAATATTCGCGCAACACTGACAATTCCGCGAGCATTATTTTTATTGTGGTCGACGATATTTTTATGGTATACTTTTAAAAAAAAGGAATAAGTAATGTAACGTACGGATAATGTAAAATAGTGCGTAAGATAACATCGTTTATTTTTGCTTTAATACCCGATTCCGGGAAATATCGATTTTGAAAAGGGTTGAAAAATTTACCATAGAGACATATGCGCCAAAGCGCCTCTCCATGGTGGTGCAAAAACATGAAAAATTACCTCGAAAGAATTATTACGCAGTTGTTAACAATGTAGAGCTGTCCCATTAAGCGTAAATTCTTAAAATAATTACTGTAGCCAGTCACCCTTTTGGGTCTCTTATAATATAACTCCAACAGTATAATCTTGTCGGGGGAAAGTTTCTGCATCGGCAGATTGCAGTCAATTATTTCATTAATGATTTCGAGTCGACTGCGTATAATTGCCGCTGAAATGCAAGCCCGAACACGCACGCGTATGTCATGCAGAGCGAGAAAAGTATCTTGCTTCATAAAATACTTTTAATGTAATCTTGTTGTGAGCTTACACCATATAGGGATGTTTAACAACCATGCAGTCAGTGACAGTGCATGGCTAAATGCCTGCAAATGTTATGACCTACAAAAGAGCTTTTATACATACAGTAGTCAATACGTGCGGACACTTTTCACGTATACGGTACAGTTGCTTTATTTACAAAATTTATACGTTGAAACGAACCCCTAAAATGTAATCTACGGGATCCAACAATTTGTATTCGAATGAACTAGTCTCTAAAAAAAGGTCTACCAAATAGAACCTTCTGAGGTTTTCCCTTGCTACACCAGGAGAACCTTTTAGGTACTTCGAAGAGCCCCAAAAAGGCTCTTTCCAAGAACCTTCTAAAAGGTTCCATACACAAATAAGGCTCAATACATTGAACCTTATAAAAGGTTTTTTTTCAAGAACCTTTTAAACGGTTTCAAATTCACAAGGTTCAATACACTGAACTCTTATAAAGATTCTTTGTATATTAAAAAAATTCTTTGTATATTAAAAAAGATTTTTTCTATATTAAAAAAGGTTCTTCATAAATTGAAAAGGTTTATTACATTGAATCCTTTAATTTTAAAAATGATTTTGAAGGGCAATTCTTTTTGGAATATTTCAGTTCACGAAATCTTACCGGTAATTAGTACAATTCATTCCGAAGTAGGTACTGCGTGTGCATTTTTTCTATGTTTTCATGTAATTTGAATTGAAACATTCAAATTTTGGAAAAAAAAACATACAAATATAAGAAAAGTATCGTAAATAATTAAAATCAAAATACGCACATGGTTGCATGTGTTTTCGTCCGGAAAATCTAGTGCTATTTAGAAATACAACTGCTATATGACATAGAGTAAAAATTGAGTTATTGGGCACAATAATTTGATTTAACCTAACCTTACCTGATCTAACCTAAAACGCTAAAATCACTGTGCCAAACATTTCAGTGTTTACTGTACACTATAGCAGTTGTACATTTAAACAGAACTATGCATTTTCAGGACTATAGCAGCAATTCAATTAAATAGCAATTCGTTTTCACAACGAAAAGATTGCAACGGTGTGAACTGAAATAATCCAACAGTTAAGGGGGACTCCCAAGGAAAGTGAGGGTAGTTCAAAATATCTACTCCTATAATTACCTTCTATGGTGAAATCGCAATTCTCGCCAGCTCTACAGAAGAACATCGAAAAAAAGAAATAAAAATATACATACATCGGCGACTTATTCCCTCTTATGTAGGCTATTTGGTTTAGTTAAAAATTTTCCCGTAGATTAACAAATTAGCAAATTGCGAGCAAGCATATGCATTCCATTTTCTATTCTTAGCGCGAAAGCCTTAATAATTGTTTAAGAGATTCGACTTAACAAGGTTAAGTATGGTAACCAACATGATAAGTTTGTATTGTTCTTTATCATGACTTCGATTATTTGTTGTGAGAACGTACTATTTGGTCATTTATGCGCGTATGATATTTCATGCATCGTACTGTAGACGTTACTGTATATAATTTGACACACAGGATTTCAATTTAGATGACATTTAGACCTGAAATCCACGCTATATTCCGTATCACATTACATCAATTGTAAGAAGCCCTTGGAGAAAATAATTTACAAGACATCGGAAATAGGTTCTCCAGATATTATTATTTGTTCACTAGCTGTAAAACCCGGCTTTTCCCGGGCTGTACTTACCGATAGTCAAGCAAACAAAGCGATCAAGTGTCAAGTGAAGCCGACTTCGACGATTACCCACTGTTTAATTAACAGTGTTTGAGTAAAGTTATATCTGGAAACTTACCAATTTGGGGCGTGTCCGAAAAGTCAAGCGCATATTTCTGAGCATTTTACTAACCATGGCTTTAAAAAAAAAGAAATTTGAAACTGAAAGTAGTTAGACGTACGTCATTCATATTTTTAAAATTGACAAATTAAAACATTTCATTTCTCGTAATTCATGCACATTCAGAAAAAACAGAATTTTTTGAACGTGCCGTATTTCCAGATATAACTTGCCTCGTGTATGACTAGCTTGCTGGACAATGTTTTTAGATGATATCTTACCTTGTCTAACACGAAAATATCCAGAAAAACGACAGGAGCGAATCGTGGTTCAGCCTATAGTTAAGCGGCCATATTGGGAACTTGACCGCATCGCCCCCGTACCACATAATCAATTTTTCGTAAAAGCGCTTCATGCAAAAACGTTTCGCATTTGAAATTTCCAGCCGACCTGCCACAAACACACACATACAAACATACATATCTTCTTTATAATCATGTATATAGAATATAGATAGATACCAATTCACTCTCTCGTTGGCCATATTGCAGGTGAAACTAATTCAGGATTCCAGTAAATTCGATCAACATGCTTTTCAGTTTATCTCCATTTTTCAAATAAAAGAACAGTAATTTTTTTATGAAGCCTTGAAGTTTTCGCCTCCATGCAAATTTCCCAAAATGAGTATATCCAGTATGATACAATGATCCGACATTCGCAATGGCGAAACAACCATCGATTCTTCGCCGTACGCTGCATGTCACGTGGGAATTCCGATAACCAACAAAGGCTGATGTTTACCTTCACTAGAATGCGCGCCATTCAAATGCAATTTCTCGGTTTGTGGTTTGTTGCTCTCAATGGCTCGTTAGACATAACTTTATTGGGATCTCTAGGACTCTTGCCTCTCGTCGGTAGTTCATAATGGCTTATTATTCGGTTAACCCGTTTTCTCGATATCTCCGGGCCGTACGAGAGCGTTTGTTAAATTATCTGAAAATCGGTTTATAGCCCGATAGCATCTGTGTCTGACAGGTGAAATTGGCTGCCTCGTCTTGGCGGAAAATGAGAAAATGACCGTTGCACGACGCATTTCAGCAGTTCCGCGAACTGCGGTGGCACGGCTGCAGTTACGCGCGATAATAACCAAAAATCGCGCACTTTTATCATTTATTTATTATCGCGCTGCGGGAATGTGAATCTGGGCTAATGAATTGGCTGGGCTGGCAGTACTCCGCTCATTGGGCATATATTTGGCAAACCGACATGAATAACGGCCGTATTGATTATCCATTTGACCCGCAAGATGGAGGCTCGCTATTAATTGGACCTAATTGGCGGGGAAGGCGAACAAATATTTACATTGATCAATATGATCCCAACCACCGTTTTAGAAAAACCTCGTTGTGGGTTTGGCATTTTCCAGAAACCATGAACCCAGTGTTCTCAAACTGTCGCATTCATTCCCTGCAGCGAATTAGGTATAGGCTGCGATGCTAACCAATATGTAGAGCGTCGCATTTGGCAGATGTTGCGAACCCGAGTATGTGGTATGAGTATGAGATAAGGTTGCTAACTTCATTTGAGTAAACTAATGGCCACACAAAAAAACGCAGATTTGTTGCTGGTCGAATCAAGGACATTGCCCTGACGAGGAACGAGTATTTCTTCGATACCTGACTTTATCGTTTGATAACGGTTGGTAAAGGCCCAGGGTGATTTATGGGGCAGTTGGGTACAAAATTTTGCTATGCTACGACGTGGTTATCTTACAGTAACCCTTTATGGAAATGTAACGCACCATAGCAGCTCTGTTTAAATTGTACACGTGGTGCGTATTTAGCCGTTGAAAGCTTCATCGTACGAGAGATGTTGATTAAATAGCTGTATGGATTTTAATGAAATTTGTTGGAAAAATTCTTCTATAATTCCTTAACATATTTGTGTTGAACATATTTTGAAACAAGATATGTTTCAAAAATGGAACGTGCTGAAAATTCGCAAGCGAAGATGGACTCTGAGGAGATAGTGGCTCAGCAGCAGTTTGTTGTTCATTTTTTAACATTTGAAGGCATTTTAGGAGCAGAAATGTGTGAAATGTTTAAGGTCTGAGTAATGTCCAAACATTCGGTGTATGAGTGGATTGAAAAGTTGAGAAATGGACAGACAACTGTGAAAGTTGCACATGAAGTGGACGTTGAGTGTCTGTCAGAAATGCTTTGGCTTAAAGGATTCTTGGGCGAGGCATACATGCACTCGCTGTCAGAACGATGGGAAAAATGCATTTCCCAACATTTATTGTATTATTTTTTAATAGATGACGTTTACATGTGATTCTCTACCAAATTTCAATAAAATCCATATAACCGTTTTTAAATTAATGACTGCGGAAACTTAATGAACACCCCTCGATCGTATCTTCATGGACCCTGATGTAGGATAAACGCAACCCATGGCTTTTAAAGAGATTTGCATAAGCGCATAAAGTTTTACATCAAATTCGCTGAAATAGGATGAGGAATGATTTATGTCATAAGTGGTTCCGGTAAGCCTTTGCTGGTGATAGCATCATCATTTCCTTGCTTTTACTAGCAATAAATTGCACGAGATGGACAGTCTTTTATTTCCTGCAAAAAATCCTTGTTTTTTAGCACAGTTTTGATTGCTATTTCTTTGTCTATTATTTCCTCGAATCGTCTCTTACGGTTTCACCTTGAGATTTGTTTTATTGCAAATTGTTTTCAGGTTTCCATGAAATTGTTCTTCCTTTTTTTCTCTTAATTTGTTCTTTATCCTGGAATGAAGGCCTGCTGTCTCTTTTATTGTAGCTGTAGGAAAGATATGGGAGATATATTCTACAAGCGCATGAAAAAGGCGCTGTGACCTGCATAGACATTGTGCATAGCAACTAGTTGTTATCCAGAAATGTTGATGGTTTTCCTGATGAAAATTCTTTCAGTAATGCTCGTAAAAATATGAAACTACCTTATACATATCATATCATCTCATTATTTTCATTATTATACATGTAAGAACATTTTAGGTCCCACAATTTAGCGAACATACAATGCAAGCTTAAAAAATCTTTGGCAAATTCATTTTTTATTTTACTTTTGAGTTTCGACAAAGTATGCTATGCCGTTAGAGCCAAATGTTTAAACTGCTTCTGTACTTACATGTATTTAAGCTAACGGTTACTAAACGCGTCTCCTTACATGACTTAGTAATCTCGTATTCTTCACGTAATTACTTGTATTTAATTTCACACTGATCAATATGAAACATCGGTTAGTCGTGAAATGTCAAGTCATTCTACTTATGCAACTGATGCATTGACATAAGATGCCTCAATCCATTAAAGTTACAGATTTTCGATTTTTTTATCGGCGTCGCCAACATTAATTACGTTGACATCATTGTAGTCCTTTTTCAAAATGTTTAACTGAATAGCATCAACGTTAGAATTTTTTGTTTAATGTTTTATAATTTAACTGTTTCAGCTTGTCAATTTAAGCTTTTGACATATGCGTTGGCTAGAAACGATGGCGTCTAGACTGCCAGAATTTGAGACCAAATAAGAATGTTAATGTTTATTACAACATCAATCAAGTGTCCAGTTATATTTTTTAATGCCTTGTTTTCAGCCCGTTTAAAACTTCTTGAAGAGATATAGTTTTTCATTTTTTAAACAAATTTAGGTAAGCTAAAGGTTCGATCTTAATTCCTGAAGAAGATCTGTTTATAAACGTGCCATTGTTGTTAATTGCGTAAAAAGTACGTAAATCGGCTATTTTTCAAAAAATGTTATTTCTTCTCGGAGTAAAGCAGCAATGAAAGCTGCCAAGAAATAATTCTTGGAACAAAACCTGTCAACGTTATTTTTATATTCTTATATGCTGCACAATGACTCCTTCGATCCCGTTCAGAGATAAATTCGTAAAGATCCTCGCATTTGTTTTACTACTTGTCCTTTTCAATTGAACAATACCATTGTTTATAGAATAATCTGCTATCGGAAAAAGCTGATTTCTGGCAGCAGACTGCTTCACTCGCAGCTTTCTCTGTATGTAAGCTTATTTTTCGAATATGGCCTCGGTAATCACCTTTCTTTAGCGTTCAATACTGCTTCGAATCTTTTCATTCCATAAGATGATTATGCAAGAATCGTTTTGGTTGAAAAAGACGTAATCACTCGGTCGTAACGAAGACAGCAGCTTCTAATGTTGGTAAATACTTCGTTTACCAAATCAATTTATTTGCTCAATCCTGCACTCCCGCGCTATGATTTCTTTTCTCGTATAATTCAATTGACTCTTCTGGAAGATTATTGAATTACAGTCGAGTAATTCACGCTTCGAGCAATTTGCAGTTTGTGCGGTT
Source organism: Megaphyllum sjaelandicum (assembly GCA_034698745.1). Classification (NCBI taxonomy): domain Eukaryota; kingdom Metazoa; phylum Arthropoda; class Diplopoda; order Julida; family Julidae; genus Megaphyllum; species Megaphyllum sjaelandicum. The sequence goes on from JAQGBX010003236.1 coordinate 15,523, forward strand.
ATGGCTTCAACGAGTGTAATATCCGCTGTGGGCAGTTAGAGTGGTTCAAAGTCCAGAAAACCTTGGCCACCTCCGAGGTGTGCTCAATAAGAATAAAAAGATTATTGGTATTCCCGGATGGGAGTGCGGAAATCATCCATTCTCTGTACTTACTTAAGAAGTAATTAACCACTTTAATCGGGTAACGCCAAGAAAAAAAGACCGAGGTAACCTTAACATTGCATGAAATAAAGAGCACGTCGATGTTGAGGCGTGGATAATTTACATTTCAAGTGGAATTTGTTCACTGTTATTCCGCAATTACTGTACGTTAAACAACAGCGCTTAGATCTGAGTTGGCTTTCAAGTACATACTACAATGTAGTACATGTACTGCTTTCGTTCCACATTCGCATATAAAGTTTGCGAATGGTCATTAACATATACATGTATACTGTATAATTAAAGATTATTTCAAAATAAGCATGCATTTCGCAGTTAGCATGTATTTAAAGATGCATTTCGCAGTTGGCAGGCATTTGAAAATGCATTTCGCAGTTAGCTTGCATTTCAAAATAAGCATGCATTTCGTAGTTACCATGTATTTAAAGATGCATTTCGCAGTTAGCTTGCATTTCAAAATAAGTATGCATTTCGTAGTTAACATGTATTTAAAGATGCATTTCGCAGTTAGCGTGCATTTCAAAATGCATTTAGCAGTTAGCATGCATGCACATTTTTAACATTTCCATTCGAAAATTTAACCCGTATTTTATAATAGGGGTATTCAACTATTCAGGGGTATGAGCTACATATACTGTATATTGCTTCAAAGTTGCCCGAATTTTAAAATTCATATTAATGCATGCAACTATCGTTTCCTGAAACATTTCTTTTCTATTAAAGCACCTGATCGGTTTCCTTTCATTCTCCCAACTTTTAGAATGCTCCCTTTGAAAAGCTCTGTTGTCATTCTCGTTTCTGCTCGCTTTTTTGTCATCTGCATTTGCATTATGCATGGGGTGGATGAAGCTTTTTTTTTGACTGAGCTGTTAAGAAGCTTTCCTGGGAAGCGCCATCAATTCCTCCGCGCTGGCCTCGCGTGGTTTACCTGCAGCCGCGACGCTCTGCCAGGCGGCGTCGCCGAGCTGCGATTAAATAACTTTGCGATTGCCGGTCTAATTTTATTACGCGCATTCATTACGCCCACCAGCATGAGCTGCACAGAAACGAAGCCTGGTGCGTCCGATTTGCGAAACTGCCAAGGTGCGCTTTTACGGAAGACGACGAATGGAGGGGATAAAGATCGTGCATTTGCAGTTGTCTGGTTGTTCCTAATGCGATTCTAATACGATTACAATTTCTACAAAGCGCTAACTACAATTTTCGCTCCACTGACGTAAATATAAAGTATATAGGCCCTACTAAGGGTACTCAGCGAACAAGCAGAATTTTGCCCACTCATAATGAGCATATTTCTACTTCCTGTTGACGCATGTGCAGTGTCGATTTCATATTATACTAGGACAATAAAAGGAGTTGACATTTCGGGCATTTTTGTACCCTACAGTAGTTTTCAGCATTAAATAAACATTCCTGGTCAACCCATATTTACAAATTAACCTTGACCTTTACACGACCTTTTGACGAGAAACTAGACTTTTTCGGAGATTTTGTAATGTGTTGTGATCTAAAGGTGAACTATGACGTCAAATTCCTCAATTTTCAATGCCACCTCTTTCATTCGTGAAACCATGGAATTGTAATTTATCAATGTATAATTTGGCAAGATTCTGCGCGACCAGAATCGCTAAAGCAATTCCTATCAGAATTCAAATTATGCACATTTTTGCACGTGGAGGTAAATTTTCGCGAAAATGGCCGAGACACGTCATCAGATCCAGCAACTTGATTGGTTTTTTGGTTTTGGGCAAAGGTGATGGCACATTCATTAGTCCAATCAAGTGGCACAGCAACTTCCTAGCTTCGACGACATAACATCGTAATATTCGGCTTTTGTGTACCATAGTAATTCGTGAATTCGGATTTGTGACAACTAGTTCGGCAGATTGAGACCGAGGTCAACGTTTGATTTTTGGGATTCGCAGAATTGGAACGAACCTTTCCAGTTTGCCATACCAAATGAATTTTCAGGAGTTGGTCACTCGGGCTGGCTCTTCAAAAATAAAGTTAGTACATGTATATTTTTGATAACCGCCGAATTGTACCCAAATCGAGCACAATTCAACGCCTCTCTGAGTAACCTTACTGGGTATGCTTATTTGGAATACTAATGGCGAATTCGACTCACCCAAAAAGTGTACACCGGGTGTAGCTACAAGGTGAGGCATACAGTAAGTCTGTAAA
>JAQGBX010003237.1:0-17866 GCA_034698745.1 Megaphyllum sjaelandicum
GTTAAATATAACTCTTATTAAACATAATATTAGTCATCAAAATTACAATACATACTTTACGAAATATTTCAAGTTTTGTAAAGTGTCCCATCACTTATGTTAATGGGGATTTTTAGTTTTTCGTTATTTTTGCAAAGAAAATAGATAATTTAAGCAAATTGTTTAGTTAAGTTTCATTGTAAGTTCAAATTAAATGTTATTATAGACAAACATGTTTAAAAATTATTTTTATTCTGCCAATTTCTGAAAATTCACTGGTGTCCCATCAGTTTGGTTGAGCACTGTATACTGTACTATACATGGGATATTGAGACAGAAGCTTTGAGAATCGCACCTTGGCAACTCTGAAGTCCCTTTTCCAAAAATAATGCATAAAATGGTTTAAAATAGCAATAACCATGAGTACATTTTTTAAACCAATTAGTGTGTCGATTTAATTTTGCATACATGTACAGCGTACGTGACCTCACGACTGCCAAAGTACGTTTTGCAAAGCTTTTGTTTGAGTAAACCTATGGTAGGCTATTCATCTCTACAGTATGTTTACTGACGAACGCATGTTGTAACTTAATAACCCAGTTCTAAAGTCATACTGTATGAAATCTTCTTACTGTACGTCATGTGTATTGTATTATTTCTCTTTCCCTTCCCTCCCCCCTCCCTTAAATTATGATAAACCTATTTCCAGTACTATTCCCAACTGTAGAATTTTGAAGGTTTAGAACAAAACTCTGTCAACTTGTCTACATCAATTCTTGGACGTCTCAAACAGTACCTTGAACAAGAATATTTCGAGTTTTAGGATACATGATGAATTTACTAGACGTGTAAATGTGTAATCCAAAGTTGGACAACTTTCTACAATAATTGAATTTCAAGGCAGCACATACACTGTCTAATGTACCTAGAATCTGACACATCACTTAACATTTCTCATTTTTAAGTTAACATTGCTTTTGAAATGCCCCAATTGCTGAGTCTTAAGTTTATTCTTTTATCTTCCTGATTTTCCGAGTAGTTATTTCATAAAACAATATAATTCAAATTTACAGGATAATTTATTCAAAACTTCTGTTTCCTCATATTGATGTATTCTAACGATAGTTATTTCATTTTTTAATACACGTTTTATTATGTTTCGCCTCTGCATTTTCTGTCTAGTATTGCCTACATATGCAAATATCCGATTAAATTGTCAATTTTTTTTGCTTTTAAATTACATACATGTAACATGTACACGTACAGTAAGTTTCACTCCATTAAAATATACAATTGTAAACCAAGCATTGCAATCCTCCAACACTAGTAGGCCTTAAATACTTTTTCTTCCATAATAGGAAAGACTATTATCATAATAAAAAAGGTTTTATAGTGTACATCTAAAGTAATTTTTTACCTTAGAAAGTTTAATTGACATTTCCTGAAACTGCATTCATACCCGGCAATATTGTCAGCTGATAAAACAGTGCATGTTCAAACGACCCAAATGTGGGCAATTTACGTGCCAGTTTAACACTTTTAATAGAAATAAATCTAATCATGTAATGTAGGCCTAACAAGTAACTGGGGGGAAAACAGCCTTGACACAAAAGAGTGAGCCAAGGTAAACTATTGCTGAAGGAGATGGGTGTAAGGGGAAAACTAAAAACCAACACAATTGCAGCAGCTGATTACAATGTGTACTTTTTTCTTCAACACTGGGATATATAAGCCTGGCATTGCAAAGATTGAAATTAGTTTTTTTTTTGTCGTTCAATTCTAGTGACGTATGCAGAAACGTATAGGGTTAGATAAGTAACTAACTCAGATAAACATTCAACTCTCACGCGCACGCATATACACACTGGCTAGAGTAGTTGAGAATTTATTATTAAAATGGAAGGTGAAAGACCCATGATTATGTGAGTTGTGATACTTCCTTTCATTAATGGACTGCTCAGGATGCTGCGTTCCCTTTATTAACAGATTTCTTGGTTCGATTTTGCAGGATACGTGTCCGGGATAAGATGATGTCATCCACTCTGGTGGAAACCGTTTCGATCAATTATGAAGATTTCAATGAAAGTTTTCTTACGTGTGGGACTTGTCTTTGTAAGTACCATACCATCCAAAGATTTCATGTCTCATTGGAGCTGATACATGTAGTTGTTTTAAAGAATTGCTCAAAAAGTTTCAAAACTGTTGTGAAATTCTGATGGCATCTTCCAATCATAGAAACATACAGTACTTTTCTGGTTTTTTTTTCTCAATATTATGGTGCGGGCTACTATTCCTGATTATACAGCATTTACTATTACAAAGTGCCGAAAGTATATAAAAATATGATTTGGAAAATATGGATTTAATCTATCGCATTCACTGGGATTTTTGAAACGTTAAAAATAAAATAAGCTTTTCATTACAGAATTTCTATGAGTCATGTTTTTAAACTGATAAACAATTCAGTAACGCACCATACTTGTAGTCGTTCATGTATTTTTGGATATTGGATTTGATGATAATCACAAGTCACATGCCAATATAAGGAAAGATGTAAAGCAAAAGAAGTCTGATTAATGTTATCATCTAGATTCTAAAGTTCTAATAACCAGATGCAGCAACCGATTGAATTAAGCCTTAAATTTAATTATTATTAATGAATTTAAATGAACTCCATTTAAATATGTTGGTGCAACTTTAAATGTTCTTTAAATTTAGATGCTTGTATATGCTGTATACATGTGATAAAACTTACTAAAGCAAATAGCAGTGCAATTTTATATAGCCTAGACATTCTTTATAAACTAATTCCCCGATTTAGAAATAATTTAACAAAATGTTATTGCTCTATCAGCATTGAATTTTGTTCAATTTCAGGTATGTACGATGGCCAGGACCACACTCCTAAACTGTTGGCTTGTTCGCACACAGTTTGCCGTCAATGTTTGGAAAGAATCGCCAGCAGTCAACCTCGAGATACTGGTACCTTCCGCTGTCCCATCTGCAGAGAGACCATTACATTGCCAAGGGGCGGAGTCTGCGCTTTGCCGCCCAGTTTCCTGGTTAACCAATTACTGGATCTCATGTCCAGACAGCGTAGGGAAGTCATTCCCAAGTGCTCAAACCACCCCAGCCAAGAACTGCTCTTCTGCGAGACGTGCGACTGTGTCTTCTGCACCATTTGCACTGGTGAACAACATGGCAATGGAGATGGTGGAAGTTATGAGCATACAGTTATTCCCTTTTCGATAGCTATAAAACGAATGTCTGAAATCCTGTTATACAAAGCGCATCAGTGTATAGGGAAACTAAACAAAGCCTGTGATAATGTGACGCACGAAATGCACAAGTTGGAATACAATGTGGACCATACTTTTGAGCTGATCAACCAGTCCTTCCAAGAGCTGATCAACAAGTGCGAGAAACGCAGACAAGACATGCTTGGTCTGGCCAAAAAGACACGGGATGAGAAGAAAAAAGTATTACAAGAGCAGCTGGCTCTCATCAATGCTGAAAAGGCCAAAGTGCAAGAAGAATGTGAAGGGTTGCAATATCAAGTCGAAGTGAGAAGTATTACCAAGAAAATCAGTGATCTCAATGCAAAGCTAGAACAAGTGGCCACTCTGCTGGAGCCCAGAGAAAACTGTTTTATGAAATACGAGTACAAGCACAACAACGTGATAAACGAAGTCCAGGGAGCGCTGGAGCATTTTGGTCACATACACATAAGTAAAACGTTTCCGGCCCTCTGCACAGCATCTGTCAGCAATACGGCTGTGGCTCACTTAGAGGCCACTGTGACAATTACCACATTAGATTACCATGGTGATTTGCGCACGAGCGGCGGCGATCCTGTCGGGGCCAAGGCCAATATGACGCACGACCCCACCACCTTACTGCCCTGTTTAGTAAAAGACCATAATAACGGTACTTACACGGCATCCTTTACTCCCAAAGAAGCTGGTGAATATTCAATGACAGTTACGATCTTTGACAGGTGCATTAAAAGCAGCCCCTTGTTAATAAACGTAGAGGAGCACAACAATCCCGTGTTACAGTACGGGAGCAGGGGTTCGGGAATTGATCAGTTTACTCAACCTGTGGGTATTGTTGTCAACGCCAAAACGGGGGATGTTTATGTAGCAGATACAGCCAACAGTAGGGTAAAAGTGTTGAATTCCACGCTCCAGTTTGTTCGGCACCTTGATTCTCTTGGACTGGAGGAACGCAGTGGCACTGGCATTGCCATGACACCGTCAGCTGAGACGCTGGTGGTGGTGAACTGGAGGAGTAAACAGGTCACCGAAATGACCGCGCAAGACGGCCATTTGGTGAATCAGTTCAGTCATGCTGAGCTGGTGGAACCCATCGATGTGGCAGTGGATTCTACGGGTGATATCATGGTGGCAGATAATGGCGTAGGTACAATTTTAATTTTTGAACCCTCCGGCAAGCTAATTCGTAGGGTGGGAAATGGCAAAGGTAGTGCCGCAGGCTCGTTTAATCTCATCACTTCGGTGGCCGTCGGCAAAAACGATGACATCGTGGTGGCTGATTCACGCATTCAGATATTTAATAAGGGAGGGGAATTTCTCAGGGAAATCTATGCAGAAGGTAAGACCAAGGGAAAGTATGGTGGTGTGGTGGTAGATAGCGATGGTACCATTTTAGCCACCCGTACCGAAAAAGCCAAAAATTTCATTCAGGTTTTCAACTACGAGGGAGATTTGCTATTTTGCATTGACAGTTGGGAGAGCAGATTGCGACGTCCAAGCGGTCTTGCTGTTACCTACAATGGTCATGTCATCGTTGTCGATTTGGGAAATGATTGTATTAAAAAATATCGCTATAAATAACATCAAAAGAGATTATTAATTAATAGTAAAATTATTTAATGACATGTACATTGATTGTATAAGACAAATGGACTACAATCATGTTAGAGAACTTCTAAGTCAGTTGTTTGTGAATAATAATATTATTATTGCTATACAGTACGTTTTTTAACTATTGGAAGATCTGGTAGTTAGTGTCAAGGGCTGAGCTGTTCAATTTCCAACCAATTTGAAATTTGTGACCGGACCCTTGTACTGTAAAATTATGTGGATTACATTTCGGGCTTATGAGCAATTTTGATTTGGATTAGCAGCATGCCTGCTATCTACATGCAACCAATTTGATTTGCCACAAGAAAAACTGCTAATAATTGTTTCAAAATCTAACAGTACATGTATATTAAAAAAAAAACTGTCTTATTTTGTCAACTGCTAGATCTTCTTTTGATTAAAGAAACATAGTGTTAGAGAGATACTTAAAAAAGCCCAAATGTGAATATAATTGATGTGATAGTCAGATACGTTCTTTGTAATTAATTTTCGTTTTCATCAAACATGTTATAGTTTTTTTATTACTCTGTGGATTGTTTTGTTGTATTTGTGCCAATTAACATAAAACTTGGATTATGTTTTTCCCTCGTGTACTTAAATGCACAGAACATTAAAAGCTTTTATGTTGAGCGGAGTCTAGAAACCAATTTTGAGTCCGGATATAAAAGGTTTAAGGGTGCGGCTACAATTCGACCTAAAAATTGCAACACACCAGAGAATTTGAAACTAGTCCATACCGATAAACGATGGTAAAATGGGTTTTTCTGAAACTATTTGAAACATTAAACCGTATCTTCATCTATCATAAAACTTCATTTAAGCATTGTGTAGGGTTCCTGTTATTTCAAGTAAACTAAGGTCAGGTATAATCATAAAAAAATAGAATAATAACAGGGGATGTGTCCAACTAAGCCACCCTTGTGCTTTTTTCATATGCAAAAAGGTTTGCAACCTTTAGTACTGTACATAAAAATGCATTGGTAGGCTACATTGTTTATTTTGCATCTAATTAGAATAACATGTTAATTAGAACTTATAAAATTTTCAATGAACCAAATAATTTAAATCAGTACAGTGACTATTTGCTTTTACATTAAGTTGCCCAACTTTCCCCTTAAATAGCTTAAACTGCATGTCCTATTTTCAGACGAATTGCTATAGGAAGGAATGGATATCAAAAACAGTTCTCTAAGTTGACTTCCAGTCAACTTGTGAATGGAAAAAGATACATTATTTAATACCAAATCAGTTTGAAATCTACAGGAAGTCTAAAACTTGTGGGTTTCGACAGTTTCATTGTGTGCAAATATTGTTTTGTAAATAATGATCTAGAGTAGGCCTATGTAACAAAGCTAATTTCGTTATGCTCATTTGATAATTTGTAAGTACTGTATTATTATGGAGTATACTGTATAACAAAAGCCTATTTCGTTATATCCATTAATATTCCATTGAAACTTTGCTAATATTGCAAACAATTAAGGCATAATACTGGGATTGCCATTCTTCAGAACCCCAATCAGTACATTATAGCCTACGTTATAAACAAAAATTATGTTTTCGGAAACGCTTTACGAGTCAAAAGTAGGCATGGATGCAAGCATGCAACAACGATTAAAAGAGCGAGGAAATGCATTGCGTGCCAGTCACTACGCACATTTGTAAATGCACAAAATCGAAAATCCAAGGTCTAACATCAATACTAGCATGCAGAATCCATATTTTCTTAAAAAAAATGGTTATATCGATGAGTCTGACGTCAGAAGATTTCAGTAGGCCACGATTCGTGGTCATGACGACGACTAAAAGTAGCCAGTTATACGCCTGGTACGTTTTCAATGGTAAAGAAATGCTCCCAATACAGGGGCTAATTGGCAACCTTTTTGGACGAACAGTTACCTAGGGAGACAAGATTGCAATTTGTTTATTCAAAGCTGTGACACGCGAGTGAACACAATTAGGTCTTGGCCTCCCTTGACAAATGCTGAATCTTATCTGGACAGATAATCAATTGGATCACCATGAAAACCAACAGGTAAGCACTGGTCAATGCAAAACTACTGGCTAATAATATTGATTACATTTGCTTAGCGCTACAAGTAAAACGTCCACCGGCCAAAAATAAAAGGTTTTTTTTTTCACACATCACAGTAGGGTCTGTTCGCGTAGTGAACCTCAGTTGATCGTGATACAATGGAAGTGCAATTGGGCACATTCTTAGCACTAGTGCGCAGTATGCGGAACTGGATTGCCAGAATGGTTTGAAAAATGGCCGAGAAGCATACGTGCGAAGTCGCTGTATTCAATTTGCATTCAAGTTCTCGGCTGCCTCGACCTATGTTGGCCAGGAAGCGGAAACGAGCCAGCCCTGTATGTCGTCAAACTCTTCTTCGCGATGCCCCTTCCAGTACGGGACATTTGAAATTTCCAGCTCTCAAATCGTCACTCAATGATCAGCCCTCCAAGATCCCTGTGCCTTGCTCTGTCTTGAAGCATGATGGATCCTTGACCAGGCCACAGACATCAGCATCTGCATATGTTCGACGAAAACCTTCGGGGCAAGGCAATCTTTTGCGCAAGATCCAGACTATTTCCATTTGCACAAACCCAAGTGAAGATGACAGCTGCTTTACCAAACTCCAACCCTTGCCGGCCATTGGTTGCTTGAACTTTGAAGAGAGTTTAGAGAATATGGAGAAATTTAGTCTAAGACATGATGAGGATGAACGACCCAAAACGGCAAAATTGTGTGCATTAAGTTCTGGCTCGATGGATTCAAGTGAGTGTAACAAGTGACTTTTATCAGGAAAAATTGCTATGCAGGGTTTTTTGTTGGGAAAATATGTTTTAATCTCAAGAATTTCATGCACCCGCATTAATTCAAGGAACATCATTTAAAAACAAATGCAATTTGCCTTGTTACTACTAAAATGCATTGTAAAAATTGGTTATAACATGAACACAGTATGTGACTAGTGAAAGGAAATCTGTGGAACTTTTCAGAGAATGATGTCTGCCATCTCAGAGCAAAAGTAAACATTGAAATCAAGGAACAAAATTAAAAACAGATGCAATTTACTTTGTTACTACAGAAATTCATTGTAAATTTCTTTATAATGTGCACGTTTATTTATTTCTTTTCATCTTTCACTTGTAACTAGTTATTGAAGTATTAATACTAGTCAAAAATTAAAACCGCGCTAATTTTTTTCCAACTTCATTTTATAAAACAAATTTTGCAGGAAAGTTTTAACTTCTTAATACTATAAATAATATTTTTGCTTGTAGTAAAATTAAGATTTACTTTCGATATAAAATGGCGAAAAGGTGTATTTTTGATTAATATCTGGCTAATTTTCAATTTAATAATTGACAGCCACATAAGACTATCGAGGAAGATGTTAAATGGTACATTGACCTACAAATTAAAATTACTAGTTTAAAAAAGGTCTAATCCAATGGAACTCCGAGCCCATTTGGATCCATACCATGGAACTCTCTCCCAAAAGATAGCATTAAACTTCACGGCTAGGATGGGGGCCACCCTAATGCGGTGGTAACTACTGAATAAATTGGGTTGAAATTAAAATTGAATTGGAAAAGATGTTTAATATTTCTCAAAATAGGCCTCACTCTAATTTAATTCTCCGCTGTACAATCATCTAATTCAGTTGAGAATCAAAGTTGTCGAAAAGTTTGATTACATTACCAACAATTATTAACCAGCCAAACAAAATCGTATACACATGTCAATACTGGGTTCAACCAAATTTAAAGCTGGATTATACCGGTTCAGAATCATATTAATTGTTGGAAATGTAAAGAATAACAGCTGCGCAATCTGTTCACAAACTAGTAAGTTTTGATAAGTAGCTCAAAGTGTCGTTCAACAAACCCAAAGCAAAGTGGCTTTTGTAAGCTCCACTAATGGTTAGTTATGCCAATTTCCAATTATATTCAAGAGTGGTTCAAAGACCATTCATTATTAATTGGCAACATTTGCAATGTGAAAAGTCTGTCAACGCCTAATTGATAAACACATATAGCATGTTTAATTGCTGCACCAAGAATTAAGTTTTTCTTCAGATAATTCATGCCATATCTGAATTCTAGGATGTGCTTCGACAACTCTCGAAAGAACGCCAAGCCCAACGCTAACTAATCCATCCGACGTAAGCACAAAAGACTTCGGCGAACAAGAGGAAATAGATACCAACCCAGAAAATAAAATGTCAGACTCGGAAAGTTTTTGCACACCTTTATTTGAGAAAACTGAGCGAGAAACAATGCGGCATTTTTATGAAGTTGAAAGTGTTTTAGAAGAAAGGCCTAAAACGAGCTGTCCTTTCTCGACGTATCCAGAAGACGAACAATTCTCAAGTAAGCCTTTAGTAAGATCCAACACTTATGACATCCTCCCAACGGTGAACGAGGAAGAATCTACAGACACGATAAATGTGGCAGTGGGTGGTGCAAACAATTTTTCAGAAATGGATGTCACGGACGATTTTCAGAGTGCAGATTCTGTTTCCTTTGAAGAAAATGTTGACTGCGGCATTTTGCTAGCTATTCAAACGTCGCCCGGTGATTACATTTATGGTTATTTCCATGATGACAGTAGCTTGCAGAGCGTTTTAGACTTTGCTTCTGACATGCGCGGTTGCAGTTACGAAGGTTACAGATTGAAGATGGGGGATGTTACCCAGCAGCCATTGGAAGATTTATCACAAACAATAGCCCAGGCTAAGTTGAAACACAGAAATTTATTGCAAATTTATAAAGATGACAATGAATCTGATGCATTGGAGAAGTGAATGGCTTGTCACCATGCACATTTCTATTTTTGATAAAAAGTCGTAAAAACGAATTCTTCAATTATTGAACTATTTCTTGTTCAAGATTGGATTCAACAGAAAGAAGCTATTACATTATGATTCTGTTAACATGACCGACCAAACCACTTGCCAAATCACGAGCAGATTTTTTAATTAAAAATAATGAAAGTTTGAAATTTTTGATAAACAGCAAAATTTACAGTATATCTAGGATGCAATGACCAACACTGGCATTTAATTATTTGTAAATTGCTGGCTATCTTTGCACCATGGCCTATTTTTATAGTAACAACTTGATGACCAAAAAAAAAAGAAACGAAAGTAAAATCAACTGCGTAAATTGTCAGTTTAAATGCTGTAATTGAGTGGAAGATCGATTTAAAAATACTTTGCAGCCATTTCCAAGGAAACATGATGGTCAACGCCCAATGAACCCACATAGTAACAAAACATTAGCCGCACATACCAACTGCAAGCAAATTGCAATGCCGCAGAGTAAGGGGCGTGTTTCCTGTTCATTTAATTAGTTTTTTTTTTTCAGTTTGCAGGTGTAAAATTTGCTCCTTCCCTTTCCAAATTGGCAATGTCCACTTTGTACTTTGCTATGGCTTCTTTGGCTTGCTTCAACCTTTCCTTGAGATCATTAATTTCGTAGCGGATTTTATTTTTTGCTGTAATGATGGCATTCAGCGTCTTCTCCTTTTTGTCTTCAACTGTCAATACAGATGCAAAACAATCGGAAATCAAAAAAAAAAATCCAAACAGGTAGCTTTCTAGTTGCCATTGGCAGGATGTCACTTCAATGATAAAATGTGGTCATTTAAGCGACCTTTTGTAGCTCAGTTATTCTATCGAGAATCTCTTAAGAGTGGCTCTAGCTATGGAATCACCTACTTTCAATAGTAGTTTTAGATTACTTTACAACAAATAATTAGAGGTCATCCATTATGTTCAAATGGTCAATTCAAACGGAAATTCAAGGATTTTGGGTTGCAAATTTTTATACATACATTTACATTTTAGATGAACAGGAATCGCAGAACACAAGTGAGGTCATTTGACCTCAACTGAACCAATACTTCTCTATCTATAATTTTAATGGGACAACTACTTGACTGTGATTTTGGAGTTGAACATAAAAGGCAGTTGCACACAACCATTTTTGCACAACAATCACCTAACTGCTAAACCTGAAGAACCAAAGCTATTTATTTAATATTGAAAATCGTATTTTATCATCCATGCCAACTTTCTTAACAATGTGATATTGAGATGGTGTAACCATATAATTAAAATGCAAGTGCTCATCACTTTCTTCTGGTTCTCAATTATAGCCAATCAACCATTTTACCATGCAACATTGCTGCATCCTACCAATAACAATTGACAGCAATGATAATCATGCAACCATAGAACATATACTCACAATCGGTTTCATGTTTGTAAGGCCCAAGAGTTAATTGCCTACTACTGGTTAAAAGTTGTTGCATCATTGGTGATGGATCATGACAGATCTTGAAGGTAATTGTAAAATGGATTCAGGTAATATGCTGTGTTTATTTCATTTAAATTGGAATTTATATATCATGGAAACGACTTACTATTTCATCATAGAACTCTGAAACCAAATTTTTCTTTCCTAGCATAATGTTTGTTTCACTTTGAAACAGTTTTAGAATGTGATATAAGGTGACCTATTTCATTAAATAAAAACGACAGCATAAGTTCATCAAATCTTATTAATGTATTAACCATGCTTTTCCATTAAAAAAAAGTTATTTATCTACAAAAAATTGACTATCAGTCTATTCCTAAAGGCCAAAACCAAAATCAATGAAACTTTTGGATTTACACCTAAACAGTCCGCATATAACTGCAAGACAGGCCACCAAAGCCAATATACTGTAGCTATCAGCTAGTTTACCTTTTTGAATATGTCATCTGAATATAAACCATTTCTTGAATTCACTGGCATGTTTTTCAGCAGTTTTGGCATTTAGTATTACACTGTAAAATTTCTATTTCTGACGATGTCTTAAGGGGGAGTCCGAAGGTGCGATTTGCATCCAGTCCCACCCCACGTGGGTCGTTCCAAAAATCGCTGTCCTATGCCTATAATAGTGAAATGGAGAATGAGCACCATTTAATCCTGAAATTGGTATGAAAACAAACAAAACTTGCTCTCACCTCGGCAACCCATTCTCGATAGCCGCTTTACTTTTTTTGCCCGTAAATCCGCGAATCGGCAATGTATTTTGCTGCTAACGACGAACACTCGCCAATGTTATCGACTAGGTTTTCCCGGCTATCTGCGCCGGCGGTGAAAACTAGCCCCAACCAGTCGATAACATTGGTGAGTGTTGACCGTTAGCGGCAAAATTTAAACGCGTACCCACCTGTACATTGCTAATCCGCGTATTTACGGGCAAAAAAGTAAAGCAGCTATCGAGAACGGGTTTTGTTTGTTTTCATACCAATTTCAGGATAGCTGCTCATGGTGCTCATTCTCCATTTCAATATTATAGGCATAGGACGGCGGTTTTTGGAGCGACCCACGTGGGGTGGGACTGGGTGCAAATCGCACCTTCGGACTCCTCCTTAAATAAAATATTCAAATTTACATACAGGCCTTTCGTTTGGATCATGAAAGTATATTTTGATGACAATTTCAAATTCTCCCCAGCCAGTTTCTGTGACTTCATAAGGTGGTTTTGTAATTACTAATTAAAAAAAATTGCTCTTTCAGTTTTGTAAAAAAGAAAACAAAGTCTTTCAATCAGTATTCATTTAAGCGTAGCTGCCAACCTCGATTAGGATTTGTATAGCTCTCGTGCAGTTTGAAGTGAATCTTCTTGACATAGGTTGACATATCCTAAGAGTACATTTGTAGGGTATAACTCAATGTTGAATGATAAAGAGAAATTTTAGAAATAAAAACTAACTTCATTTCGGTACGGTTTAACATAAACTGTCCACTGATGAGTGTGCCCATCCTCCTCACGCTTTTTACCAAAGTAACGAGCAACATTACCATAAACAATAGGCTTTACAACAGAAATACCCTATAAAGGACGTGTGTAAATCCACAGATTAATTCACGTTCCGGCATAGATTATATGCATATGGTCAAGCTCCAGGATGCATTAATTATAGCACATTAAAAATGCAAAAAGAGATAGGCCTACATGCAGATTTCTGGTACTGCATGCAGAGAAACCAAATATAAACAAGAAAAGGCAATTCATGCATACAAAGCACTAGCTATGCCTTTTCACAGAACAAATTCAGTAGCCTATACTACAGAATAAACTAAATTTGCATACTAATGAAAGCAATCATGAACAATTAATTTGTTCAAGAATTGTTTACTGTCAAGCCTAATTTTGCAAAATTCTTACCAATTATTGTGGTATGTATATGTTGCAAATTATAAAGTCTATTAACTCTTGACTATCTTGAATATCATTTTCCAAAAAAACATAATACAGGGGATTCCCTCTCATTATTGCATTTTCTCATCTAACAATCCATCAATAAATGAAAACCTTCATCAGACTGCAACTAATAATAAGCTTGTCAGTCATGCAAACATCCAGGCAGCTATGGCGTTATGTGGGTATATAGGCCTACTACTCAAAGAGTCACGATGTCAAGAACGGATCAGGCGCATTTCATGCATTATTCATTATTGTGTACGTATTTCATCCCGTTACAAGTATGTAGGATCTTCCATTGAATGACTCAATAGAGCATCTCCAAAACGTAGCATGTATTTTTATGAATGTAGGTGCGAATCCCAGCCTTCATGCACATATGTATTACCTTAGCTCTATTGCTAGCATCGCCTCCTACCTCTGTCATCTTCGATACCAATCATAAAAACGCATAAAACCTGTCCTTTTGGAAATCGCTGGGCCAGTTAAAATGTCAGACGTTTCGAAGCACGTGGTCACCTTTGGTCGCAGATGAATATAGACACATATACGTACAGTAATAATACACGCAGTTACTTCGGTGCTAAAGAGGCGTGAAAATAATTAATAAAGCGCTTATAATCGTAAATTAATATTAAAAAAATACTTACAAATGATTGAAAAAATAAACATTTCCATTCCGACTGGATCAAAACACAATAATCATGAATAATTACGTAACTAAGCACCTTCTGCCATTCTATAATGATAAAACGCGTGACAGTACCGATACTGGTACCGAGGTCACTGCACAGTACTATTGTACTATTTCTTAGTACGGAGTGGCGCCCTCTATGATTCATCATTTATCCTTGAGACGCTTCAGTTATCGGACTCACGCAACGCAATCTCGTGTTATTTTGGGGCTTGTTTTTTAGAAGGAACGTGGGGTGAAGTGTAGTTGAGTATTTTTTTGTGTTTAAAAATTAGTATATAAAAAACAATGAAAGTTACGGTAACTACGTTATCAGACGAAATCTTCAGCTTAGATGTTAGCGAGGATCTAGAATTAGAAAACTTTAAGGCATTCTGCGAAATAGAAACAGGGGTCACTGCCAGAGAGTTGATGGTCCTCTACGAAGGGAGACCTTTGCTGGACGAGAAAAAAACGCTAAAACAACACGGAATTAAAGAAGGCGACGTCGTATTATTACAGCAAATGCGTGGTCTACCAAATCCGCAACATTCAACCGGAGCTACGGGTAAATATGATACTATTATTAACGTAATGTTCGAATGTTAACTATTGCAAAATTGATGATATCATATATGATGAGTATGTGGGTTAGGCCTGGCTATAATTCTGTTGTGACACTGCATAGCCTGTGCAAGATGCGCACTTTCTTTCGCAAGACGCTTGCTCATGTTCTTCACGGTCATTAACTCGCATTTTTTATTCGTTCCTTATTCAGGCCTTGTTCCTGACATTGATTTTGGGGCTATTGCTATTCCTGGCTCTGGCGCCTCTGTTAGCACACCGAACGTTTCCCAAGCGACGCGTGGTGGCTCGATTTCTCAAAATACTCCTTCAGCAACAACGTCGAGGCAGGAGGATGATCCGGCATTTATTAGAGATATGTTTTTGGCGAATCCAGATCAACTAGCTTTATTGAAACAGAATAATCCTCGCCTTGCCGATGCACTTTTAACCGGGGATTTAGGTAATATTATCTATGTCAATCTAAGTATGTAACATGAAATTTCTAAGTGGCATAATTTCGCATAAACTGGTCACATATTTATGCAATGTTATGATTTTGTATGGGTAAAGTGAAAATTCCTCCAATAATAATTAAATTATTGCAATTCTTGAAATTCACCACATACCTAATATTAGCGTTAAGATGAAACCTATTTTAACAATAATATCAAATATAGATTAGAAGATTTCATTAGAATGTAATTGGTTTACCGATGTTTGTGTTTTATAAAACTATTTAGCCAAATTCACAAGTATACTGAAAGAGCAACAAAAGGAGCGTTCTGAAAGAGAGCGAATGAAAATCAGAATGATGAATGCTGGTCCATTTGACGTTGAAGCGCAGCGCTTGATAGCTGATGAAATCAGGTATGCAAGATCCTATAAAATGACCTTTTATATTTTAAGAAACTAGTGCCACAATAAAACCAATGAATGTTTGTCTCTTAAGATTGCGAAACATTGAATCAAACATGGAAGCTGCAATGGAATACAATCCAGAAAGCTTTGGTCAAGTTATCATGCTATACATTAACTGTAGAGTCAATGGGCATCCTGTAAAAGCTTTTATAGATTCAGGTACAAAACTTTGTCATTGTGCGTTTCTGTACTGGGATAGAAACGTACTTAACAGAAAACGTTTACAATTTTTAGGAGCACAGACAACCATTATGAGCCAGGCTTGTGCTGATCGCTGTAATATTGTCCGATTAGTGGATACGCGTTGGGCAGGCGTGGCTAAGGGCGTTGGTATCCAAAAAATCATAGGAAGAGTGCACTTGGGACAAATTCAGATTGAAGATGTGTTTCTCACTTCATCATTCTCAATTTTGGAGGATCAACCAATGGATATGCTGTTGGGATTAGACATGCTGAAGCGCCATCAAGTAAAGTTTGTCAATATCGTCAAAGATATCTAATGTTTGATATTTGCTTCCCCTAATAATGAGCGAATGTTTTTGTATATGTTCAAATCATTATGTTGGATCGTCTCCAACTCATAATTTTGTCTGAATTTTAAATTATTAGTACCAATTTAATATTGGTAATGAAAGTTGCATAACATTTTATTACGTTCAGTTTTAAGTTACTTTTAGTCCATACAATTGCCAACAAAATGACAATTTTGAAAATCTTAAAAACGGTACCCATTTACCTTTTCTCGTAGTGCTGCATCGATTTAAGGCGGAACGTACTCGTTATCGGAACCACTGCAACAGAAACTCCATTTTTGAGTGAAAGTGATTTGCCAGATTGTGCTCGTCTAAGCATGAATCCAGACGTCCTTCAGCGAAATGCTCAAGAAGAGGATGATAAACAATTAGCCCAAGCATTGCAAAGATCTGCAGAAGAAGCAGGAGGTATGGCAATGGAATTTGAATAATTTATGAAATATTCAAATTAGAAAATATGTAAGTTTTGGATTCTTTGGTTGGTGTTAGGTGCTTCAACGTCCAGTCATAGAGGAAATTCAAGTAAACTTTTTAATACTGATAAATTTAGTGAGAATGATGTGCGTAAAATCGTAGATATGGGTTTTCCGAGAGACCAAGTCATAGAAGAATTGAGAAAATTCAACGGAGACTCGACACAAGCAATGGCTTCTTTATTTGCAAAATCTCTCAAATTTTGATTTTTCTAACCCTTTTTTTAATAGCCATCTTGGGGTTAAAACTAACACCACTTTTATACAAAACGCTCTTTTAAATGACTTACATGCAAATTTGCACCTTTCTTTGTTAATTTATAATAAAATCTAAAAAGTTTGTGTGCTCTTTGTGTTCATTTGAGAATAATTTAATGGTTTAAAATGGATGAAAAATTCTTGACACACTATATATAAAAACTTAACAAGAAAAACATTTTATGGCAGCATTTGATTAACAAATATGCACTTACATTAAATATAATAAAGTAATCCTCCTAGAACCAGCAATGGTAGGATTTCCCTAGAAAAACGTCTATGCACAGCAACTTATGAATTAGTCCTGCCATTATTTGTGTGACAAATAATGAAAGTGCTAATATGGGTGAACTTACTTATGATTGAAAAATGGATATTTCTACAACTACATGGAAAACATGAATGATGATGATTGTGGGATGAATATTGTATAAAACATGCCATAAACCTGAAAAACAAAAAGTTATATTAGTGGCTACAACAGGAAATTTAAGTGAGAATTTTTGTAATTTCAGTAAATTATATTTCAAGAGATTTTTTTAAGAAAGTGGTACTTGTCACTCAATGTCTTTTAATTTTAGAGGGAGAAGATCCTTTTACAGAAAAGGATTTTACATCTAGCTTTATGAAGCCAAAGAAGGCCTACATGAGATTATATAAAAACTTAACATGCAAAGGTGGATATGCCTGCTATATTCACCTACTCAAAAAAACTTTGGCAAAATCATTAATGAGACTGCAAATCATCAGCTTGAATATTATGGCAATCATAAATCATTAGGTTAAGTATTTTTCAATCAACGTAGGAATGATGATTGTTGATAAGATACAAGAGATAAAACTAGCTATCACAGTAACTTCTTGCTTAATCAACTCAAAAGGTTCTGCTCTCATTTTCTTTCACATAAATTATCTCCAACATAATTCTCGTATAATTAAATTCATAATTCTCTTCACTGTACTTCTGATTTTTAGGGTATGGTGAAATTATAAAACAAACGAAAAATACACTTGGACAGGTGGAAACAAGTTTGCAGCAGGCCCTATAGCATGGAAGCTGCTTATGACTTGAATAACAGCAAATGCTGATATGTTGTGTTTCTTAGCCAGTTCAGATGAACAACTGGTGAGGAACCTTACGACTCGTCATCAGTGGGTTTAATCACGAATTCAAGATTAATAATTCAATGATTGTAAAACCATTTTTATAAAGAAATCCTACTTATATAATGGTATATACCGGGTGGTCCATTTATCATGATTCGTTCAATATCTTTTAAAATAAATAGTAAATCGTAAAAATTATTATA
>JAQGBX010003238.1:0-17862 GCA_034698745.1 Megaphyllum sjaelandicum
AGCTGTTTGGAGCTAATGCCATTACATTGTATAGGTGATGGCATTGGTAATGAACGTTTACAGTTCCTTTTACGCATACTTTGCATAGCAAAAAAAAACAACATGTGCACGCAGTTCGTCGCTAGAAAATCGCGTTCACTCCACTGGCACATCCTCTGCCGAAAAAGTGAAGCCATGTCAAGGATGGCAGTTTTATGTCGCAGAATTGGACTACTCATTTATCGTTTTTCGCGCAGTTTCGAGCATGTCTCGCATTTAACCTCTTTCTTATAACTCGCTCTTATTGTAGCTTTCAAAGAGCCCAACAATTTAATGACCTGTTTCTCTGAAAACGTGATATCGAGCTTTACTCCCTCACATTTGCACATCGTGGCCGTGCACGTGAAACCTCGTGGTTAATTACCCTTGCGATTATTCCGCGTTCCTTACTGTAGCAAATCATAACCTCTTTAATAATCGGAGCGGAACTTTTTCGTCATGCTTATTATTTAACGCGTTTATACGCCTATAATTGTCAGGCACTGTATCACATTTTTTTTACTCCAAAATTGCTCCTTAGTCCCTCCTATGGAATTACACGAGCATCTTGAGTTTCAAAAACATTTTCATTGCGCACTTACATGTCGTTGAATGCATCCATGCGCATTTTTTGTGTGTGTTGTTTTATAAGGTGTTATTAAACACGGCCAAATCTAAATAAATCCCACTGACCGTGCCATGTGACAGGAACAAACATTAGTGTACAAAAAGTTTGAAGAAATAGGCGCTAAGGGTTGATTACGTTTCATGCTAACGTATAGCTTTACAACACTGCAGTACTCTACATGTAGATTTACAACACCGCAACACTACAAACATAGCTTTACAATACTGCAATACTACAAACATAGCTTTACAATACTGCAATACTACAAACATAGCTTTACAATACTACAATACTACAAACATAGTTTTACAATACTGCAATACTACAAACATAGCTTTACAATACTGCAATACCACAAACATAGCTTTACAACACCGCAATACCACAAACGTAGTTTTACAACACTGCAATACTACAAACGTAGTTTTAAAACACTGCGATACTACAAACGTAGTTTTACAACACTGCAATACTACAAACGTAGCTTTATAACACTGCAATACTCTATTGAAATCTGAGAACATCAAAGTGTTGAATCAAGCAGGAATCTTTTAAATATATTAAGGGTACTCAGACAGCTTTGCGAAACGCACTTTGACAGTCATAAATTCATGTGTGCAGAATCAACACGCTAATTGGTTTAATAAAAATCCCTATGGGTTCTCTCAAGGCTGATTTCAAACCCAATATACATGTAGGCTACTATACAATGAAACTTCACGACTGTCAAAGTCTATTCGCAACACTATACTGCCCAAGTACCACTATTATTACGGGTAATAAAAAAGGTACTGTCATGTGCAGCCACAGCAGCAGTTTGCCCCAGTTCCTTCCAACAGATTTGGCTCAGACTAGTACGTCGCGCATGCGCATTACAAAATTAATGAGTTTTACCGCCACAAAAGTGAGTTGCAACTGTAAAATTGATTGACCTGCACGTCGATAATTTTCTGCAGAAAGATTTTTCAACCATCAGATTATTTAAAGATCTGACGAGTAAGAATTTTGTAATACCTTAAAATTTGTAATTTAAGTTTATGAAATAGGATTTTAGCAAATCTTAATGTAGGGAATAGCCCTATCCACTTGGAAAACGAAGATGCCAGCTTCTTCTAGTTTCTTGCTTGAAAGTACTCGTGTAAAACTGCCGCTCCAAAATCCATCAGTCAACTGGTTTTTGCTGACCTCTTTTCCCTGGAGGCAGTATTTCCGATCAGCAAATAGGAATACCAGATTTTGTGATCTAGATGCTCATGCAGCTACAGGTCGGCAAACCACTTAGTTACTGCCCAGTCACAACTGCTGTCGTGACAGTACCTTTTTGATTACCCTTATTAGCAATGGGACGGCAGATTGCCTCTCGCTGTAGCTGTACTTAAAAACGCTATACAGAAGTTCAAGCTGCGCCATCTATATGGCATGAAAGGAAAATAGCGAAGGTAACGAGAAAATTGATTCCCATTTGGTCTGCTACAAGATGGATAAATGTGGCATAGGTACAATTGTTTAAACGGTTTACACTGCTTAGGGGCTATTCAAAAAGGACGTCTTCAAAATTTTTCCACATTGTGTCCGATCAATCAGAACGCTCCCTCCTCCCCCCCCCCCTCCATTCGGATGGCCGATTTGTACAGGGAAACTTTGAATATTTCTGAATGGACCCTGAGCTTTTAAGTTCCCTATGACTTTTCCAGAATAGGAGGTACCCTGTTTGCTGACTTGCAATTTATAACATCACCTATATGCGACGACATTATTCCAAATCTCCCTTTTACTTTGGGAATTGATTTTATTACGCAATTTTAAAAATTTGTGTACTTTAAAAAGGTTGCGAATTTTGTAAATTTGTCCTCAGAATCTGTTGAAAATTGTGCAAATTTGTCCTCGGAAATTTTGAACAGTTTTATAAATCTGTACTCGAAAACAGTGGAAAATGTTGTAAGTTTATCATCGACAATTACAATCTATTCGTGGAATTACCCTGACTTTTACAGGTCTGGGGGTACCCTGTTTATACTGACTTTATGCAATTTAAAACAGCTACCTATGCCATATTGCGCCGAATTTCCCTTTAACCCTGGGAACCGATTTTTTTTCAAGTGGACGTCCAAGATGGTCAAAAATCCTCTTCTGTTTCCTGTCCGCGATTCAACATATCCCTCCCCCACTCCTTATGTGAGGACGCCCTTTTTTAATGGTCCTTTAACCGATACAATTTCATGATATATTTTTTTTAGTAAATACATTGCATGGGTGCGAATACAATGAACGCTGATATCAGCGGGAAGGTCAGTGTGCTTGGTGGCGCCACTGCATGCGTTGTGCTAGGTGAAATTTACATTCCGCGTAAAACCTTGCACATGCGCATTAGCATCTCATGATGAGCGCAGGATACGTTTTTATAGTACACAATTGATGTGCATGGCTACACTTTTGACCAATAGTGATCTATGTGCCACTATGTGTCTTAAAGATCTGCTTTCAAATGTCCAAGCTTACAAACGCTTCATGAAGGTTCAGCGTGGCTCGGCTAAGCTTCCATCGTGTGCGCCCTCATTTAAAAAGCATGCCACATTCTTAATCCGCTTGGCGACGCTAGTGTATACGACGATTGGTAATTAAGTGCCTGCAATAAGCATTCTTTGTGTTTGCACCCAATATTTCTTATTAATCCAGGGAAGGATTATGCGGGGGTCTCCATTTACTTAAAAATAAAGATGTACATGTGCATGGCCAAACATTATTACATTTTTATTGTATTAACATACATGTATATAAACCATAAATGGATTAGTCGAGATATCAGTTATTCGGGGGACTTATTTTCCAGATAATAGAGTCTACTCGAATAACCTTCAATTATAAAAATTGTAAAACACCGAAATATCCTTTTTATTCGACCTTTCATTTCCATTGAATTTTTAGTATTATGTGGGCGAAACTAAGGGACAACAATCCAGCAAGGCTATAGCCTACATGTACTCTAAAGTTGTTGAATCCTAGTAGAAATCGCCACACCGTTTAACAACTGTATTTAATAGACATGACCCTGACTCGGACGGATAAAGGTTCAAATATTGATTTTCAATCGTATTTTCCCAAATGCTGATCTGTTCAGCGTTTGGTGTAGGCCTACTTGGTTTTTATTGAATTTCTAGCGATGTAGCGTTTTATTGCGTGACGACTTCTGCCATGGTTCGTGTATCAATAGAGGACATGTGGTTTCTCGGGAAACAGTGGCCACGTGTTGCGTGCATGGCTGATACAATGTGATATTTTATGTCGATCGACTTGTTGACAAGTTGAACGTATTCACACACTCCACCATGTTATCACGATCAATCTGCGGTGAAAATTTTGCGCCATTGGAATATGCTTAATATCAAGGACAATTAAAATAACTCGGTGCCGTGTAATGTTACCTTGTCGAAGCCGGAAGAAAAGAGGTGAGTGATAAATTAGGAGGTAATAGGGGTTACTGATATTCAAATAACGGATATGCCAAATTTGACTAATAGATGGTTTCCAGAGCAATTCTTAGTTCATTCTGTCGATTCAGCAATGACGGCAAGCACGTAAGGTAGAATGGCATGATCCCCTCTAGCATGCATGTTAAACTTGACCAACTTAAAGAATGTTCTCTGAAACAGAGCATAAAGTCGGTAGAGGACCGTTCATAAATTACGCGACTTAATAACTAGTCGTTCCAAAACTAGCTATTGCACTCTTAAAATTTTAAAGGAGAAATGAGGGTGTAGCATGAATGTTTATTTAATGCCTGTGGTACAAATCTCTACACCCATTTAAAGCATACAAAACCTTATTTTATAATTTAGGAGAGTGCACGGTGTGTCAGAAAAGTAATGAAACTGCTATTTTAGAAATTGGATTTGATTATAATTATTTTCCTTAAAATCGAAACATATATACCCCAAAAGCATATGGCGATCACGAGCATTTATAAAAATATTAAGAGTTTTTAGTGAATATACTTGTACTTGTCAAGTTACGTATCCGTTCTTTCAAGAAAAAACTCTTAAAACTGAGTTTCCCGTAGTTTTATAGACATTATAACCTTTGGTGATGTTCACAACTCAGGCTTAAGATTCCAAGAAGTTGTCATAAAAGCCATGCAATGTAAGTTCTTTTGCGATAATCCACCCAGTTTTACGAGGGAAAAAGCCGGAACAATTTTGACATCACTATGCCGTATACAATTTCAGAGAAAATTTTAACTACCGACTTAATACACTCCGCGATACTGACGCTCTGCGCATGCATTAATTAGAATCAGGGTTTACTAAGTTGATGGTAAATAATGCACTAAACACACCGTGAGAGAGCAGTTTGCGCATTAAGCCTTCTGGTGTTAAGGTAATTTGGTAAGGTACTAAAAAACTACGCAATGACACGAACAAATGATCCAACTAATATACATGTAAGTTTCCCTAAATCTATATACTGTACGTACCCTTAACGACATTCGTGAAGGCATAATATCATTATTTAACAAATACTGCCGTACGTGGCGAACTTAAGAAACGTTTTTGAACGTGTCAAAGAGTTGAGTGTCTTCATAAAAACAAAACTGATTAATGATGTCATCTAAAATTACAACCGGATCGTATGTACGGTGCATACACACGCTCTGAAGATGGCAAATCACGCAGGTTCTTGTAGGGACTTTTTAAAATTGCTTTCTCCCAACCCCAAACCCTGACTTGTATACAAGTATACTTGTATACAAAAACGTATACGTTTTTATTGAATCTGCTTCCAGAACTATATACATATCACGTTTTGCAGTGGATTCTGGGGCAACTATCGGTAATTTGATCGGGTAATTCGATCACGCTGGATAAATTGCAATTGGTACGAATTAATGCATGCATCTGCCCCTGTTGCATTTGCGATCACGACTGGAAATAACAATGGAATAATTTGATTCCATGTTTTTTAATATTCTATTTTTGATACAGTCAAAAGCCAGAAAAACACCGATAAAAGATAAAATCCAGTCTGTCGTGTTTTATTACTGTTGCACAAGGAATGACGACTCCGTCGATTCGTTTTTTTTATCTTGTTGTGAAATTCATTTTCGAACAATTCAAGTGTTGATAGTCTCGTTATAGTGCCAATCTCAATATATTTAGTACTAGTTGGGAGGTCCGGCTTTGCACGGACTGTACTAACCGATAGCGACGAAGAAGGCCTAATGAACGAATGAGCTACGAATCATGACCGCAGCGCCCCTATACCACTTCAGCAAAGGCGCTTCACGGTAAAACTTTTCGCCGTTGGGCCATTTTCCCCAAATTGGACTCCCCCTGTTTGCATTGTGTCCGTTTAATCAGGACGCCCTTTTGAATGGCCTCTAAGCCACACACATACTCAGCCACACATTTTCCCAAAATTGGACTCCCCTGTCCCCTGTCGATCAGGACGTTCTTTTTGAATGGCCCCTGTAGTCTTTACTGCGTACATTAGCAACACTCAGATTAGCTCGGGTAATCAGGTGAATTTTATAAAATAGCCTTTCGATTTTGCACAGGGACTGCCAATGTACAATTCGTAAATCTTCTGTTCACAGATTGTTAAAAAATAAAGGTGTTTAAACTGTCACAAATACTCCACTTTTTGTTAAGGTTTCTCGTATAACATCAACAAATGTACTGTCCCAACTCAAAACAACTTTGTTGGTGTAATAATTACTTCCCATAACAATGATATGCCAGTCAAACGTTTTCTTTAACTTTTAATATCGGTGTTAACCTATTTGGTAAAGTTTAAACACCTTTATTCATAGTGGGTGACCAGATTGCCCAATATTCAAAGAACAAAGTTTGGGGTGTTTTTCATGTATCAATACATGTACCTGCAGCTCATGGATTTAACATAAATGTGGCAGCGCGAGGTGCTTGCCGGCCAGCTTGCCCGGTAGTTGGCGCTAGTAGTCGGTAAGTTAATTCCTTACTGAAGAAGTGCTAACGTGCTCTTACCCTATATTGACTAATTGAGACTATATCTAAATTACAACGTAAACGTCGTAATTATATTAAAATCGCTTATGATTCCTTTTACCGGTACGCGTACTTTTACGTGCGGCGTGACGTCACGCTATAAAGTTCCGCAACGCATGTGACGTATATTTACGGTACGGATTCAGTGGATATGTGACTAGGCCATTAATGCAAAACTTCTCAAATGTTAGCGTTTCAGGAATATCGTGACCGAGTTCGTGTCACGAATCGATTACAATTGGAATTTTAATTATTATTTGATATTATACTTTTCGCGTGTGAGGAAAGGAAAAAAAAGCTTGGCGTTCACGCCCCACTTACGAAAATTCTTGAATGAGGAATGGCTCGGGCTCACGCCGAATTGCATAGCGGGTCAGAAGGTCAATCGATTGTCCCCTCGATTCAAAAGCGCGCGTGTCAAATCAGACCAGAGAGGAATTTCGACATTACGGTGCGGTACCAGTCGACCCTGCCCAAATTCCCCATCCGAGAACAAAAAATCCTATTTTGTAAACAATTCGGCGAGTCCATTGGATGTGGCACGCGCGCCTCCGACCACCTGTCGGCGCAGACAGCAGCGCCATGGTAGCATTGTTCGTTCGGATGAGGGATGGCGAAGGTCGCGCCGCATGATGGACAAATTTGGAAATTGAGTCTGAGGGTGGACTCGCTTCGGGCCGCTTTGAAAGATGGCTGACACGAGACCATAATTGAAGAAACAAGGGTTGGCATATTCGATTAAAGGCCGTACCTGGCGGGGATTTGGCGAGCTACGAGTTGAAATCCTCTGGAAAACAAAAGGTCTTTAACGGGGTAAATAATGGCCCCCGCACCGAATAATTGCGTTTGCGCGCAACCGCGGCTGAAATTTACGGTGCGAGATTAAAATAGGAAAAATGAAAACGAATCGAGGGCTTAGCGGGGCAGCAAAATGGCGTTAATGATGATCGATTCGAGCGGGTGAGGCGTTGGAAATTAAATTATTCACGACATAATGACTTTTGAAGGAAGGAATTCTAAACAGTAAATCCGTCTTATGTTGTACTGTATGTCGCTAGCGCACGGCGCGGTGTCAAAAGGGAACTGTGCACGTTCAGTAAGACATGTACTGTAATGACCTTATGAGTGACATTAACTTAAGAATGATCGTGTGGGGGGACACAATTTGGAAGGATGGCCAGTAATGACGAAAATCCGGGAATTGGCAGCATTATTGGGCGTGGTTGTATATACCGTCATTAGTAGTGACTAGACAGGTTGCGCGCATCATTAATCCTTTCATTAGTATTATACATTTAGGTTTTCCCCCTTAAAGTTTCCTCTCTATTTAAAGTTTGCGCCAATTATTCCTGACTCGTATACTTCCAATTTGCGCCACTACGTGTTTTTATGCAAAAATATTGTCATTTAAATGATCGTGAACGGACGAAATGTAATAAAAGCGAATGATGCAAGATACGGAATGTGATCATATCGTAGGTGTGGTGTCACTCGCTTGACATAGGATAACAGAATAAGACTTAACATAACTCAAGTTTGTATTTAAAGTTTTTATGCTACCAAATGCGATCTACAGCTGTAAAGGATGCAATTACACATTTGTTGCCAATTTTCTGGCAAGTTTATGCTTGATCGAAAAGCCAAGCACATATTTCTGAGCGCTTTACTAACCATGGCTTTTAAAAATGAAAATTCAAAACAAAGTCATTTTATTTCACTCGTTTCTTTTCAAATTTAAAAATTAGAACAGTTGATTTCTCATAATATGCAACCAATAAAAACATGCCTTGAATTTCCAAAAATATGGCAACAAATTGATTCGTGTGTGACGGCCTTATACACGCATAGAACAAGAATAATGCGTCGTCTATCTCAGGTTTTATGGATACGTCAATCCATTCTCCAGTGCCGTCATGGAAAAACGCAGTCACATTATGTCCAAATTTGGGAGAAAAGTGCCCTTTTAATATTTAGCTTCATCTCCCACTTCGCAATTAAACGTTATTTCCTTATTTTATTATTAAAACACAGGATGCTCATTGGCTTGACCCCTCTCGGTTTCACGTTTCTTTTGACGTCATCGTCGATGATGGCACAATTAGCCGTTATTAGAAGTAGTTTAAAACCATTTTTATTAGTTCACTCGATCACCACTTAGATCCGGATCGAGGTTAATTTGGTGCGAACGAGGTCTATGGCATCGTTAAATCGGAATCACGATTTCGTAAAAAAAAGAACGATAATATATCTGTCAGGATTACGATTGAGATATATAATATGGACGGAGAGGTCAGAGGTCCACATTTTCACGAGAACACGAAATTATTAGCAGTGCTACAACGAAGAAAAACTAAGTTCAAAAGTTTGGCAGCGACATGCCTAAAATCCCTCTCGAAACGTCGAGTTGACGCGTTATAAAAACAGCAATTCTAGAAGATTTATGTCTCATATTTATTTATAAGACATTAAAAAAAATGTCAGTAAAAATGTTTATAGAATGGCATTTTTTTACGTTAAAGAATGCATTTTGGAGAGGCTCTATTGACACGATCAAAATCCTCGATCATAATTCTTTTATCTCCCGCTTCAAGAATCACCGAAGAAAAACTAGAAAATTGCAGCGATATTAAAAATCGCTGAAAGAAATGTCGGTGCCGGACCATGCAGAAATTTGCAAATTCAGTTTCTCATCGCCCAGACAAAACAAAAAACCAGATCCGAGCAAATGAGCAAAAAACTGAGATTTTGGCGGATTGCGAAGGCGGATCTCTTGGTTGGATTAACTCGTTTTGTGGGATAAACCTGAAATGGTGGTGCCAAAACCCGGGTTAAGGTTGGAGCGAGAGCAATTTTCTGTCTTACAATTACGTAAATTTTTGTCGGTATATTTCAGTCATGCAAAGTGCTGCCATTAATCATTGCACGCATTCTAATTAGTCGGCTGAAGCAGACCAAATCAACAGATTTATCTGCATTAAAAATGTGAGTATATATAGGAAGGCCAAATTCGGAGAAAAAAATGGAAATACTCCAGACAATGAATTATAACATCACGAAATATAAATGTAGTTCCTCGATTGTCACTGGGAAACGCTGCATGCTAATGATATTTTAATGGATTTTTAAGGTATACAAAATTGCAGTCGAAACCACGAAGTGGAAACACCAAGCGATCTAGGAAACATTGTTTCAAAACTTACCCAACTTCAATACAGAGGCCAAAGTAGTTTTTGCTTGAATATATTGACACATTTATTGAGAAGCAAATGGGATACAATTTAACTATAAAATCCGTCTGTACTATTATAGTAGAGGCCTAATAATAGTTTGCAACTAATAGTCTTAAACTACAACTATAGTTCTTATAATTACAGATACATAACTAACTTTTGTAACTTTTTTAACTAAAAGAATTAGTTGTACTGACAACTAACAACTACTTAGTTTATTTGTAGTTAAACAAATATTGAACAACTATAATAACTAACATTTTTTCAATGTCACTTAAAAATCACTTGTTTGCATTCTCTGGTTACTTGAAGCATATAATGGATGTATTTCGTGTATTCTGAAGGTCGACAAAATGTTTTGAGTCAAAAATCGGAATTTTTCACCAAAACGAGTTTTTATCTGTTTGTACTTCATGATGTTATCAATTTTATGAATAACAAATATAGAGTATATATCGTCTCCTTCTTTTCGAATTATATTTTTTCTTAGATTACCTTTCTTAATAGATTACAGTGTACAAATGGGTAAATTACGTCAAACAAACAAAGGTTAACATTGTTTTAATAGTATGCTTTAAATAAAGATGTAATTGTGATGAACTACCTATGAAGTTTACCTTTTATAAAAACATAAGGCTAAAATTGGCTTATAAGGTAATAGATGGTAAACACCATAGGTATAATTTATTCATTGCAATGAAGATTTTATTCGAAGCATAATATTAGAAAACAATCTTAATACTTGTTTATAGGACGAAATTTTCACATTTGTAATGTATAAAGAAAGGTAATCTACTGTACAAAGGCATATCATTTGAAAAAAAAGAGGTAACTGGATATTGAATATTTAGAAGTCATAAAATTGATAACAGTCAAAGTATTCTAGACTCAAAATATTTTGTCGACCTTCACAATAATCGAAGTAGGCCTACTTTCTCTACAGACATCCGGCAGGGAACATTAGTAACTCAATATTAGTTTAGCTACGAATAAACTAATAGTTGTTAGTTTTCTTCGCAACTATTTGTTCTCAACTAAATAGTTTTAGTTGCGCTTTCAACTACAAATAAAAAAGTTATAAAAAATAGCTGCGTACTAGAGAATAAGAACTACAATGTAAATAGATTTTGTTGTTAGTTACCCGAAACTAATAATGATCAGTTACTTAGTTGTAACTGTTTAGTTAACTACTGCCAACTCTGGCTTGGTTATCCATGGTCGGATTAACCAAGGATTACTTTGATATATATAGCCATAACATTGCTGAAACAAAAAAATATATAATTTGTGAATAAATGAAACTTATGAAAATAAGGACACTTCTTCCAAGTGTAACAATTTCTAACTATGCTGTTAAACATATTGTACAGTATGCACATTACTACACATTACTACATTACATGCACATACTGCAGTCATACATGTACATGTATATTGTATTATTTTGCTAATGTGATATTTTTTTTAGTTTTTCTCGCGTTTTGATTATCCGGGAAATTTTTCTTCTCAGATAAACGGGAACCTACTGTATTAATTTGTCGTTCATTTTATTTTCCTTAAAATTCCTAGAACACTATAGTTGTATAAAATAATACATCGCTTGCATTACAATATTCATTTTCATTTTCTTCGAAAACATTCTCAGAATTTCCAATTTCTATGAAAATATTCCTACAAGGTATTATCTTATCGAATAAAATCTTTTGAAATGAAAACCTCAATGTAAAGCTATTTTACAAAAAAATATCTCGAATATGATTTTTGATATGTTTTTTCAATCACATCCGAGCTATCGTAGACTTCATATATTGGAACTTAATGCATTAAAATTGATGGCCACGAAGTTATTGGGGAAGGAATTCACAGAATAGTTCAACGTTGCTTTCCCCCAAGCCAAGCGAAACTCTTTACTATACTGCATGCATAGCTGGTGAAGTACATTATCAAAACAAAAATTAGGATGGGATGTGGAAGAACACGGAAACTGTCATGTTTCCTTTAATATGCATGGGAACTATCCCATATACTACTTCATCTCTTAAAAAAAGCAGAAATTTGTCATTTTAACATTTCTCTAATAAATTTGAGTAATAATTCAAATTTAAATTATTCCATCATCACAACTAATTTCATCACTATCGATATAGCGCGCATAAGATTCAAATCCAATAAAAACACATGGATAAAAGTGCTTTAAATTGTTGATGTTATGCAAAAAATTATTCCATTAATTTTTTAGCACGACATGGCTTGCCACCAATCCATTCCAGAATTTAGCATGGCGAATGTTGAATTAGAATATACAATTTACAAATGCATTCCTTTACTTCCGACAATACGACGTAAGAAAAATAGAGGAAATGTCAATTGTTAAAAGTTTGTTTAAAAATTGTTGCTATACAGATATACATGTATTATCTTAAGAGTTTTACATAATGTTTATATAAATACATTTGTACTATACAAGCTTTATATGAAATGCTTCGGAAGAAATACATTTTTAAAGATGTCAAGTTTTTATTTCTCAATTGTCGATACATGTAAACATTATAACTACAATGTTCTTTACATTTATTTGTATCGTACTTTCTAGTATAGGAATGAATGTTGTACATGAACATGTATGGTCATTAAAAAATTCCGAAAGGATCTGCCATATAATTTTATTCATGAACACTGCATTGCTTTAAAATTTCCTCTCCGCAAAATTTATATTTTTAAGTTATTTATAAATTTTCAGTGTTCTGGCAGATCTTAAAAAAAAGTAATTTCGCCAAACAAATGTCAGGTGGCATTCAAATGTGTTCTTTTCGGAAATTTCATGCTCGTTTTTTGTCGGATTTCTTAGAAATGCATTCATAAATAACTGGTGCCTTTTAACTAAATATAAGAAATGTTTACGTTATGTCGGCAGTTAGTTGCTTCTCAAACAGCCATAATAGGCAGTTTGTATAATATAAAATAATGGCAAAATCGACCAAACAAATAACCAAAAACAACTGACGGCAATATTCGTCTTTGCTCCAACATATTTTGCAAGATTAAACATATAAATTTCATACGGTTTAATAACCAGCACGCAGCGGGGTATTCTAGTTTGAGATGATGACAAGGGGTATGCACTAAAAGCACCTAAATTTAGGTTTAGCTAAGTGCGTGCTTGTCGCATAAAGTAAGTTACCTAAATTAATAACCGAAAAGGAAAAAA
The DNA here is from genome assembly GCA_034698745.1 of Megaphyllum sjaelandicum. Classification (NCBI taxonomy): domain Eukaryota; kingdom Metazoa; phylum Arthropoda; class Diplopoda; order Julida; family Julidae; genus Megaphyllum; species Megaphyllum sjaelandicum. The sequence continues at coordinate 13,105 of JAQGBX010003238.1, forward strand.
ATGTTTGCGGAAAAGAGCTTCGGGTAGTTTACTACACTACAGGTAAAGCATATCCCTTAAAGTGCGAGTAAATAAATTGCCTAGGCAATAAACCGTCATAACCCATGGGCCAACGATCAGAGCTTAATATGCAATAGAGCGAAATGTAGGGCAAAATTTGTTCATATTAAACATCTGCTCCATTCGTCGAGTTTATTGTAGCAGCGAAGGTCCACGTAAGGAAAACAAATTTATATCTTATATTAAAATTTGTTAGTTGCTCGGATACATTTTTTTGCATCACCCAGCAATAAATCAGAATTACGTTTGTTTAATTTGGGAATCCAAGACGTTCGAACCAAACCGAGGTAATCATACCTTTGTAAATAAAAACGAGTAAATATAACAACGTTGACGAAAAAACTAGTCGTTCTCATGGAAACATTCCCACATATCAATCATTAGACTTGCTCGTTATAAATCGCACCAACATCCCTTGTCTGGCAAAAATTGCAAAATTCTATGCATGAACATTCAGGAACAAGATACATGTATTTGGTAAACTAAATTACCGTCTTATGCAAATTAGTCGGCATGCGGTTGTACGATACATGTACTAGTATAATGCAAGTAACGAGTTAGTGAACTTTACTACAATACGACAAACGCGGTTTATACAAATTATTGTTTGTGGAGTGTTTTTATTTGTGTGGACAGAAACCGGTATAGATGTTTGGTAATTGGCCATGTACAGTAAATCCCTCCCCAGTCGAACCCTGATAAGTGGAAACCGACCCGGCATCGATTTTTTCCACTTATCCGTTTTTTTCAATTATCGGGTGAATCTTATTTAATGAAAAGCGGGAATTTTCCCTATCTTGCTGTAAGTAAATGCGCGTACTGACTTCTGCCAAAGATGCATTATAGACTGCAAGGCGTGATTTCCACTTGAATATAGTCAAAAGCTGCGCACGGAGCTTGCAAATAATTGCCACATTGCCGGTTTTTTTTCATTTAGGAGGTTTTCACTTATCGGGTTTTAAATAACACAGCAAGCATATTCAAAAAGTTCGGGGCTTTCCAATATTTTGCATTTATTAGGATTTTTCACTTATCGGGTTTCTACTTATCCAGGTTTGACTGTATAAGCCATAAACATGACATGATTTACTTTAACATGACGGTGTACATGGATGTAATTACTGTCCCATCCATGGAGGAGTCCTGTCGTCCAAAAATACAGGACCTCAAATGTTTCAAGCCGTAAAATTCAGCGTAAAATATGATTTTCGTTATAAAAATTGGTCCAAAAAAAAGTTAAGAACCCGTTATGAAACTGGTTTTCATCAGACCTGCATGGAAAACAAATTCGTAAAATCGTTTCGAACCCATGAAAACAAAGTAGCTTCAACAATGAAAACAGCGTGACCCTCGTTGCAAAACGATAAGGGTAATGTGAAACGTGAGTTTAAACCTGCAACGCAGGATGATGCAGGTTCATGAGTCAAATAAAAAAATTCAAAAATGATTTCAACTAGCATCTTAAGCGACAGCAGAGCCCCCTAGAGGTGCTCTTTGGCATTGCGCATCCGAGAAACCCGCTAATTTCAAATTCAGAAAATGTATCGCTCTGGCTGCATGGATCACGCAACCAACTTCAGAAAATGTCTAAAAGATGGCTCTGCTCATACAATACCAGATGTTTACCCCTTATCCGTGCAATCAACTGTTAAGGTGGATTTACACCTGAAATTTCGCGGCGTCATTGTATGACGTCAATCCCAGGGATTCCGGTTTTTGCAACTGACAGCGCATCGCCTAATTTCGAAAGCTTCACTATAAAGTGTCCCGTACGTGACGCCCTATACGCTCTGGAAACGCCACCTTATTGGTCAGTTCTGCTCCGCGAGGTATTTTCATAATCCTCTATAATGTGAGTTTGTGCTGTGGAAATTGCGCGTAAAATTAGGAAAAGCTGCTTTGCGGTAAACCCTTGCGGCTTATCGGTCACTCAGTTCGGCGACCTTGGCATCTTTGAAAATGTTCATAGCCGACGTCGCTTGGGAGCTGGATCCAACAGTTTATGGATAAACATCTGTAAATCAACATTGGGGTTTTGTCAGGAGTCAAACAATGACAAAGATGACTGGCGGAGCAATGTTACAGAGTCCCTTTATACATTATTCCCTAACACGTATGCTTTGTCTAGTGGGCTTTACTCGTTCCTCAGCGAGCGATGATAAAAACTTCAATGGTCTATTGCTTGTCAATCAAAGAACTACTTTGAAACTCACTGTCAGAGCAACTTCATTGAAGGCAGACTTGGAAATGGCATCATCAATTTCTGATCAATATTAATGTTTCGTTTATTTATTTTAAAAAAGCATCTCTCGAACTAAGTCGAATTTATTTAATAGACATTTCTAGCATCTGTTATAGCGCTACTTCAAAATGGCCAAATGTCTAAGCAACAGATACCTTAATAAGAACAACGCCATTTACATGTTGTTCAATATGTAACAGTAGGCAGAAGCTTTACGAATCTGACTTTTGCAGTCGTGAAGTCACGTGTGCAAACGGAATGCATTGATTGGGTGCGAGCACAAGGAATGCTTAATTTCGACGGGTTTGTTTCCGCTTCTTTCGTGCTTGTTTTCATCTTTGGAGCGCACAATGAACGCTGATATCAGCGTGATGGTCAGTGTGTTTGGTGGCGCCACTGCATGCGATGTTCTAGGTGAAACGTTTCCCCGTAAAAAAATTCACATGCGCATTAGCATCTCATGATGAGCGTACAGGACACGCTTTTACGGTACATTAGGTGGCATACAATCGTCTATATGTCATGGCTACACTTTTGACCAATAGTGATCTGTGGGCCACTCCATGCTTTCCGATTTCCAAAAACGAATGTTTCAAACATACTTGAAAGCATATAAGCGCTTCTTGTAATCTCAGCCTGGCTCGGCTAAGCTTTCTTTGTGAGCGCCCTCATTTAAAAAGCATACCGCATTCTTATCCCGCTAGGTGGCGCTAGTGTATGCCGAGTGGTAAGCGCCTGCAATAAGCATTCTTTGTCTCGCACCCATTTGGTTTAAAATGAGGATAGCCTTAAACGATTTTTAAAACCAATTAACCTGTAGCACACGAGACTTAACGACTGTCAAAAAATGACAATCGTAAAGGCTTCTCTCTGAGTATTCCATTTGGAGATAAAACCAAGCAGTCAGAAAGCAGTGCAAGAAGCAACTAATACGATTCCTACACCGCAAGGAAAGTAAACGTAAATTAAGATGGGTACATCATCCTAAGGAGGGTACTCTCAAGCTCAAGGATGTTAGGACCGTCCGATAAGTCATTATCCCACGTCGTTGTAAGCTATATCCGTTAGCTCGATTGTTTTCTCTGCGCTGATAGCCTTTCAGGATGTAAACACGCATAATAAAAAATAACAATCACTGAAAGTCCTTCGTAGGGCCTTAAACAAGCACTAAAACATCCAATTTCCGGTGGGCCGCCCCCGCTTTTTCTACCCAATCTCCGACGGCTCCGTGCCCTGATCGTCACCTATTGGCCTCAAAATGGATTAACGATTGTATCCATACCGGCTGCACGTGCGCTGAAAACCAGCCGAGGCACGCTGGTAATCCCAGCTAAAAATCGATTTCAATTTTCCACCCCCGCCTGGATCCAGTTGGCAAAATCTCTAAAATGGTTCACATCCTGAAAGATGGGATCACAGGACGAGGTACATATCCAAACAATGAGCGCATTAATTTGCATAGCGATTCGCTTGGAGGCCACCAGACTGCGCCACAATTGAGAAATAAGTTTACCTCGCACTTCCTCGGTCTGGACCATTTCCTTCTTTACAACACATTTTTACTTTACAATCTGATTATATGATATAATTTTGGTCGTAGTCTGGAATTATCGTTGACCTTTATTACCTGTATACATGTACGTGTGTTAGTTCTATAACTGTACTTGCAAATAAATGAACGCAGAGCCGGAAGGATGAAATCTCGGAGCCTCTATATTCAAAGTCGTGATATCTAAAATTATTAAAGCATCCACAACAATCAAGCGTATAATGTGGCTTTCTCCGATTATATTTTGACGTATTTTGCTGAGGGTGCTATATAACAGCGCCCCTGGTAACATTGTTTACACGCATTTCAAAATAAATGTTTAAATTGTTATATTTAATAATTAATTCAGTTGTTTCACCAGAGTATCATTAAAATCGGACAGCTGATCAGTTACAAGATATCCACTGTAGTATCAAATTGCTAAAAAATGGTACGCGCTATGAATCCTCAAAAGCACCCCCTGATGTCAGCTTGGAGAGAATGGTGTAAAACAGAAAAGCTATGAGCAACAGCTCATCTACAGGGGCAATGATGGAAATTACAGCACCCATATTGGCCATGACTGGTCGCATTGAGGAAAGCATTTATCAACGCCACGTGCAAGTTATTAACGGCGAAAAATACAATGGCACCACTGTGACTGGTCAAGCATTTTCTGGTAAATTTATGGGGGCTGTGACATTTCCGCCTAAATTACCACGGATGACTTCTGGAAAATATTGGCAGCAAGATACAGAGTCCGTAGATTGATCTTGACATTGGTACAAACCACCGACAGAAAAAATTCCCTTGTGTGGATGGATAGATAGTCAATGTTAGGTCTGATGGCTAATCATGAAAGCATGAACATTTAGCACGGTATGTGCATCTACAGCAGCAAAAAATGAACTTTATATTCAATTTAATT